>LOJH01030444.1:0-17106 GCA_001685095.1 Ellobius talpinus | reverse complement strand
GGTGCCTTGTCCTCTCTTAGGATTGGAGGGGGGAGAGGTGGGAGGGTGTGTGGAAGGAGTCAGAGGAGGGGAGGGAGTGGGAATTTAGATTGGTATTTTTTAAAAAATTTCTAATAAATAAAAAACATACAATAAATCAATCAATAAATAAGAGAAGCCAAAAAAAATCTTGTCATAGAAGCTGTACTACATCCTGTTGGGTCACACAGTTTACTCTTTAGCCCATTTATCTTCATTTGCAAGTGTTCATTGCCAGGAGTCATTGGTCTGGCTCAAGGCCTCTGGTTTCTAATGTACCAGTGGTAATGGCCTCTCACTGGGGCTCCTCTTGGATATCCTGTTGTTGTCCTGTTTCATAGAGATCCTGCAGTTTTGGAGCTGTATGTTTATCCCCTTCACATGTTCCAAGAGTTCATAAAGTTGGTGGGTACTGAGGTGGGCCAACCATAGCCTTGGTTCTGGGCTTGTGCAGTAACTGGGTTGGTCAGTCCGCCAGCTTCCCCTCATCATCACTACTCAGGTGAGCTCTCCAGCGCTGCCTGGACTAGCTCACACACTGCAGCCTTTAGGAAGAAGTAGGGCCAGTTATCCTGCTCTTGGGTCCTCAGATCCAAATCCCCCTTGTTCATATTACCAGGGCCAGTTCTATTGTTTTACACAGGCAATGTTCTGGGCCCCCTCTCCCAATTGTTATAGGGGGCATATGGGGCAGGCAGGAAAGTTCTGTTCTCATTACCTTTGGCTGGCTCACCTGTGCACCCACACACAATGGGGTAAGCTCTAGTGTGCTTTCATGGCAGGGTGTAGGGCCCACTCTCCTGTATGTTGAAGATGTGTGAGGCAGGGCTAGTTCTCTTGCTTTGTGACACTGAGGGCCATCTCTCTCACCTGCCATAGATAGCAAGGGGTGGAAGTGGGAGGGCATCTTTCCCTCATCCATGCCACCACATGAAGACAAGGAGGGGTGGGGTCAGCTCTGTTGCTCTCATGCCCTCAGGGCTGGTTCACCTGCATCCTTGCCCACAGGGTCAACTCTAGCGTGCTTCCCAGGTGAGGTGCATCCCTATTGTGAGAAGGCCATGGCATCTTTCCTGAGTGTGTGTTTGTGTGTGTGGGAGGGATAGGTCCAGCTCACCTGCTGCAGTATCCAACCATGGGCAGGACCAGCCATCCTAGGGCCAGTGAAGGGCAGGGCTAGCTCAGAACAGCATGGTAATTATTTCAATTATCCCTATGCTAAAACAGGCCATAGATATTGCCATAGACTCCAGCTGCAGCAGGGCCTCAGATCCAGACATGGTTCTCAGCTGCAGCTCAGAACTGTTTGCCACCACAGCTCCAGTAGTAGCATATGCCAGTCAGATTAGCATGACCCCAGCAGCAGCATGTCCCCTGGGCACCACTATGGTCCCAGGTGGCTGGCAAGACCCTGATCATCTGCATGGCCCTTGGTGACAACAGATGCTCTAAACATCAACTCAATTCCTGGCTACTGTAGGGCCATGGGCCCAGACATAGCCTTCTGCAGCAGCCCTAGCCCAGATGACACCATGGCTCTGGTGAGAGCTCAGGCCACTCAGATCAGGATGACCCTGGTGGCAGCATGGCCCTCAGATGTCCTCATTGCCACATTTTCCAGACCCCAGGCACCTATGTGGCCTTTCATGGGAACATGGACTACAGACATCAATATAGACCCTAGCTGTGGTAGAACCATGGACCCTGACAAGGTCTTCTGTAGCAGCTAGGGTCCAGATGTCACCATGGTCCCATGTGGCAGCGCAGGCTGCCCAAACTGGTGTGGCCTCTGCAGCAGCATGGCTCTCAGATACCAATATGGCCCCAAGTGACACCTCAGACCACCAGCATCACATGGTTTTAGATGGTCTCAGGAACCATAGATATCAATACAGACGCTGACTGTGGCAGGGCCACAGACCCAGACGTGGCCGTGAGCTGCAGCCCTGGTACAGATGAAACCTTGGCCCCAGTTGACAGGCCAAGTCAACCAAATTGGCCTGGCCCCAGCAGCAGCACAGCCCTCAGATACCAACATGGTCATATGTTGTAACCCAGGCCCTGGACATCATGTGGGCCCTAGCAGCAAGAGAGGTCAGGGATATCTACACAGGCCCCGGCTAGACCAGGGACCCAGATATATATATGGTTAGCAGCAGCAGTCTAGGCCAGGTTGTCGCCATTGCCTCAGGTGGCTGTGTAGACCATCCAGACTGTCATAGCCCCCATGGTAGAGCAGCCCTCAGACACCAACATGGCCCCTGGTTGCAGCCCAGACTATGGCCCCCATCAGTGACAGGAGCCACAGACATTAACATAGCCCCCCTCAGCTGCTCCTGGGACCTGGATCAAGATGTGGGACTTGGTCATAGCTGAGGCCCAGACATCTCCCTGGACTCGGATGGTCAGGTGACCATTCATGATAACCGTTTCCTCAACACACTTCCCTCTCCAGATCTGCCTCTCTCCCCAGTCCATGAACTATTCTGCCTCTCCCTCTCTTCCACCTCACCACCGTGTACTCTCTCACCACGACCATGCCTAAGTGCCCAGCACCAGGACTCAAGGGGGTACTTGGTTGGGTACTGCCTGCCTCATCTAAGGCACAATTAATAAAAACTCAGAGAGAGAAATTGGGGTTCAACCTGAAGGTCATAAAAGCAAAACAACCAGCCACTGGTTCTTCCCTCTACCTCAGTCTGAAATGGCGATCTTGCCTCCAGGAATCTCAGCATATGACTGTGCCTGGGATCTTCTCCTGTTTTATAATCCTCTATAGGGGTGGGATTAAAGGCATGCACCACCTGGTTTCTATGGCAGCTAGTATGGCTACTGCGATTAAAGGTGTGTATTACCACTATGTGGCCTATAAGGCTGACCAGTGGGGCTATTTGACTTTCTGATCTTCAGGCAAACTTTATTTATTAAAATACAAATGAGATGCCACTACATCCAGCAACAAGGGATAGTGCAAAGCTATTGCTTATCTTCTTCCCCATGCCTGGGCCTAGAGCCCTTGGGCAGTACTTGGGATGATGGTACCTGATCCTTAGCATCAGAGGTGTCTGACAGGATCCTGGTTGATTGTGAGTCTCTCCCTCACATACAGGCTCAGACCCAAAAATCTGAGAAAGGGGTGTCATCTGTATCCACTACTGATTCAGGCCCTGGGTGAGGCAGGTGGTTCCTTGTTGATTGTGACCCCTCCAGAGCCAAAAGTCTGTGGAAGGTTCAGCATCTGTGTCCCCTGCTGATTCAGTGTGTATTAGCGATTTCACTCATTTGCTGTACTAAACTGACAATGCAAATGCAAATCTGTTCTGAAATGCACAGACTACAGACTCTCAAGTGAACATCTACATCTTTCTTCATCATTCATGCTAGGAGATGGAAAAGCTTAAGAGTCAAACAATACCAAATGTATAGGCTTCAAAAACCGTCTAAATAAGGGCATTCACCATTTTAGGTGATATGCATGGAACACTGTAGTTGGTTTGTTTTTTTTTTTAACTCTTTGTGGGCCTGCCACCCAGCTCCCAAATAAATACATGGAGTCTTAGTCTTACTTATGAATGTCCAGCCTTAGCTTGGCTTGTTTATAGCCAGCTTTTCTAACTTATCCCATTTATCTTTAACTACATCTGCTTCTGGGCTTTTACCTTTCTTTATTCTATATATCTTTCTTTCCTTCTTACTCTGTGGCTGGCTGTGTGGCTGGGTGGCTGACCCCTGGTGTCCTCCTTCCCTTCTCTCTTCCTCCTTCTCTGAAGCCTAGATTTCTACTCCTATTTATTCTCTGCCTTGCAGCCCCACCTATCTCTCTCCTGCCTAGTTATTGGTTGTCCAGCTCTTTATTAGACCAGTCAAGTGTTTTAGACAGGCAAAGTAACACAACTTTACATAGTTAAACAAACGCAGCATAATAGATTGCAGCATATCTTTGCACCGATAAACAAATACTCCACTGCATGAATGAATGTAACACACCTTAAGCTGATATTCCACAAGTGACCACTATGTGCAACAATGTGAAAAAATATTTTTATTCTTGAAAATTATTCTTGAAAACATAAACTTTAGTGGAACAATCCTGAAAAGATAAACCAGGGGATTGGCAGGGTGTCATTTTCATTTCCTTCAGTCCTTTTAAAGTCCATGCCATAGACTCTAAAACTTAGTTATCCTTCTCTATGCTCAGAGCTTGGTACCATGTCAGTAATTTTATGATGGAAAGGTGAGATGTGTTTATTCATCCCAGCTGCTGTGCCCGCCAGTTGCCTAGGATCTGAACCATGTCATGGATTTTAGGGAAATATTCATGCATAAGAATATTGCCTTAGATGATTTAAAACTGTCCCCATGCAATGGTGCATTATCAACCCTTGGTGATACCTTTGAAAATAAACAGCTCGTTTGAAAAGTAGGTTAAAGGAAGTAAATATAGCATCTGCATTGAAAGCTCTCAAATCAAGAACTCTCTCAATTATGAAATCTTGTAGAGAAGTCATTTTCCTTTCTTAAAGTCCAGATAAAGATAATATTTCTTACTTCATCCCTGCCACTTTTCCCAACATCTCTATCTTGTGAATCATCATTTGCCCCATCTACTTCTGGTAAATGTGCATCCTCATCACAATCCATGGGGTCCATCACCTCAGAAAAACAGTCAAAACAAGGCATGCCTTCATCTGAACCGTCTTCCCAGTCTTTTCAGTCATTAAGATCCACACTAACACAGTTAAACTTTAAACTTTCCTTTGATAGCTTTGAACATTATTGGCCAGATTCTCCTTTTTTCCAACAACATAAACTCAATCTAGTTGTTCTTTTATGCTTACAATGATTGGATTGATAACGGTTTAAAACTGTTACTCCTCTATAACACATGAAATTAAGTTTGGGTTTTTCAGGCCTTCCACATAAAACTCAATGAATACCTACTCCCTTAGATGTTAGCACTTTGTAAAAAAGTTGCATGTTGAACCTGGTCCAGCATGAGTGAACAGGTGGGTGGGCCTTCTGGCCCCAGCAACCTTGATGGAGACTCCTACCTTTTCTGCCTTTTCTATAGCCTTTGCAGGAAGGCAGCGAGCCTAGCCTTGATCCCCAGAATGCAGTGCAAGACAGAAGATCCTGGGCCCTGGAGGAGAGGAAAGGGGTTATGAGGACTGGAGAAAACAATGTGTGTCCCCAAGAGGGGTGGGGGGCAGATACTTGTTTATAAAAATAGGTTTTTTTTAATGGAAAGTTATCATAATGCATAGGTTTCTCCTTTATTTATTTAAATATCCACCCCCTTTTTGTTTGTAAAAATTAAACTGGTTTTCGAGCCAAATACAGTGACTTTGTGGTACTCAATGTCTTCCTTCTATTCAAGAATGATAAAGGATCATGTTGATAAGTATAGTTTCTTATTAGGTCCTGATTACATCTCTGCTACAATGACTATTTTCATTTCTATTTTATGAAGAATATGTAGGTCAGCAAGACAGCAATGCAAGATTAAGAAGTGGATAAGCCCACATCTTAGCCTGGGTTTTCTTCATCACATATTTCAAGCTATCATATTGATGATGCAGAGATAAATTGTCACAGATGACGTCCTAATAGGGGGATAGAGGTAACATAAGTGAGAGGTAACATAAGTGAAGCCATCATATTTCTGCTTCTAAGTTGCAGGATTATTTGCTGTTCATCACAAACAGCTTTATCTGACTGAAAAAGGTAAATAAAAATGTGGGATTCCACTAAATGGAGAAGTTGGTAGTGGTTCATTATAACCATCTAGAGCAGTGATTCTCAATATTCCTAATACTGTTAACCTTTAATACAGTTCCTCATATGGTGACCTCCCAACCATAAAATTATTTTCATTGCTACTTCATAAATTGAAATTTTGCTACTGTTGTGAATAGTAGTGTAAATATCTAATATGCGGGATGGCCTTGGGCAACCCATTTGAAAGAGTCCTTGAACCTTCCTCTATTACACTGATGTACTTTTAATGTTTAATTATTCTGTTACACTTACATCTCATTGGTAAAGTCTTTCATGTCTAGCCCTTTTTTCTATAACTAATATATAGTATTTTTACTGCTTTTCATAACTCTAACCCACATATTTTTTCATCTTGACCCTGTTTTTGTATTTATTGATTGATTGATTGATTTTACATCCTGACAGTAGTTTCCCCTCCCTCTTTTCCTCCAAGTCCTTCCCCCTCTCCCCTCTCCAGTGTCCCTGTCTCCCTCCATTTCTATTCAGAAAAGAGCAGGCTAGCCATGGCAGATCAAGTTACAGTGAGACTAGGCACCTCGTCTCCCATTAAGGCTTGAGGAGGCAATCCAGGGTCCCCAAAACAGGCAATGGGATCAGAGACAGCCTCTGCTCCCACTGGTCCACAAGAGGACCAAGCTACACAACTGTCACATACATGCAGAGGGCCTAGGTCAGTCCCATGCAGGCTCCCTGGTTGTTGGGGAAGTCTCTGTGAGCTTCTATGAGCCCTGCTTAGTTGAGTCTGTGATATTTTACCCAGTTTTTAACTTTTTCACATTTCATCTTCACTTCACTGCTTAGCCCTAAGAAAAACTAGTCCTGATGTCTCTGATGACATGGGGGGCATAATTAGAGTGCACAAATATTTTCTCCTGAAGTCAACGCTGATGTTGTGAAGTATCATTATTGCTTCAGTTAGTTTTCCTCCAAACATAAACACACATTAAGATAACTCAATGAGAAAAAAATAAAGAGCAACAGTGAGGAAAATGAGAAGAGTGGAACTGAAGGATTCATACATAGAGAAAAGGAACACAAAATAATGAGACGTCATTTCACTATAATCTGGCAATTTATTGAAACCAAAAATAAAGATAATGATATAGCTGAAATGCCAAGAAATTATGTAAAAATCCTACTTTTAAAAAGAATTAATGAGGACTCAAACAAGTAGAAAAATTAATTCCAGACATAGACAAGAATATTACCAAAGTAGATTAAATAATCTATAACTTGACCAAAAAATTTTAAAAAATGGCGGGAAAATTCAGCAAGTAAAATTGCGATGCTAAAAAAAAAGAACCATACAGAAATTCTAAAAAAGAATCAGTCTACCATAAATCAAGCACAGAATAAAATATCATCAATGGAAAGAACAAACAGAATAATGGATTTCAAAAACAGAGATCAAGGTTGTGACAATAATTATATATATACTGTTTTAATCATGATTAAAATTTTAAAATCTTTATATGTCAAGATTTTTAAATCTTTATATGTAAAGATTTAAAATTTTTAATCTTTATATATAATTTTAATTATATATAAATTTATATATAAATATATATTTTTTTATTTAATTTTAATTTAAAAATCAAATCTTCCAAAAATCTGGGATACATTCAAAAGGCCAAATATGAGAATATGTGGGATAGAAAAAGGAGCTGAGACAAAGTATTTGAAAAAATTATAGTTGTTAAATCAATTCTTAAATTTAAGGAAAGAAATAGACTCTGAAACACACACACACACACATACACACACACTACATTTAGAACTCCAAATAGAAATGACCACAGAAGAACTTCTTCAAGGCATAGCCTAATCAAGGTGTCAAAATGCAAAGCAAAGGGAAACTACTAAAAGGAGAAAAACTCCTATGCAGAGGCAAAATAACTCGGGAATAATATTATATCTTTCATCAGTAACAAAAAAACCAGAATACCACGGAATGATATATTTTGAGTCCTAAAGTAAAATAACTAGAATCATTATTGCTATACTCAGGAAAGTTATTTCTTTAAATTGATAAGGAAATAAATATGCACAAGCTAGGTCTATTTATAACAATCAAGTCAGCACTACAGAAAATTCTTTTTTCTGTTTTCTTTTTCTCTTTTGTTTGTTTCTTTTCATTTTTTGTTGCTGCTTTTTTGTTTTTGTTTGTTTGTTTAATTTGTTAGTGATTCAGGGTCTCTCTAAGTAGTTCTGGCTGTTCTGGAACTCACTGTGGCCTCAAACTCACAGACATCCATTTACCTCTGCCCCCTGAGTGCTAGGATAAATGTAAAGTTGTACTCAAAAGAAGAAAGATATTGTTAACCATGAAAATACTAGAAAAAATGACACTCATAAGAGGAAAAGATGAATGGAAGAGAACCAGGTAGGAATCAATCGTGTCCAAAATAGCAAAATTGCAAACTTGTAATGCCACCAGGAGAGGAAGCTAGCAAATACCAATAAAGCAACCAACTAGAACAACAACCTACAAAATTGTCAGTAATAGTAAATCCTACCAATAAAAAGTTTGAATGCAACTGGGATTAATTCACCAATAAAAGATGCTGACTAATTGACAGGATAAAAAACACAAGATTCCAACTATCTCTTGTCTCCAAATATCTTACTTAATTAGTAAAAAGTCCTAAATCTGAGTCACAGGTCAGAAACTAACCTACAAGTAAATGGAAATCATAAACAAGCTGGTGTAATAATTAAATGTGATAATATGTCTTCAACCTAAAACTATTCAGTGGAGACAAATATACTACATATTACTAAAGACAAAATCATTAAGAAGATACAACTGGGGTTGAAGAGATTTATCTGTTAAGAGCACTTTCTGCTTATCCAGAGGACCTGGGTTCAATTCCCAACATCCACATGGTGGCCCACAACTCTCTGTATCTCCAGTTTCAAGGGATCCATAGGTGCCAGGCATGCATGTGGCACACAAACATACATGAAGGCAAAACAACCAAATACTCAAAGCATTATTTTTCAAAATTAAAATAAAAAGATACAAGTATTTTAAATATGTATACCCAGAATACTGAAATCCAAATTTCAAAAGGTTTAAGAACTGTATAGCTCCCAAGATTATGATAGTGGAGACTCCTCTGTCATACCTAGATATACCCTCCAAACATACAAATTTCAGACCTAAATCATATCTTGGGTAAACTGGATTAACACATATATATATACATATATATATACATATATATATATATATCATTCCAACCAACAGAGAATACTTATGTTTTTTTTCTCAATGGTTCATGGGACTGTCTCTAAAACTGATCACATTACAGGCCACAAAGAAACCACACAAAATTGAAATATTTCCCTGCTTCTTACCAGATCATAATAGAATAAAATAGAAATCAATAACAACACTATCCTCTGAAAATACACATATGTGGGGAATAAATTATATACTTTTATTTAAAAGTGTGTCACTGAAAAGTGAGAGGAAATTTAAATATTCCTAGAATCAACTGAAAATGATAACACAAAACGCAACAACCTTGGTCTATTGCCATGGAAGTCCAAAGAAGACAGTTTGTAGTTATAAGCACTCACATTGGAAAGGAGAGAGATAGATCTAAAATAAACAACCTAATTATGTAAATAGAGTTTGTACAGGAACGAGAAGAAGCCAAACTCAAATGCGGTGCATGTAAAAAAAACAAAAACAAAAACAAAAAAAAACTAGGGTAATGATTACTGAACTAGAAACTAAAATAATAATATTTACTATTATCATTGTTTTTAATGTCGTCTTGCCACAAATTAGAATCACTTGAATAAGGAGCCTCACTTGAAAAACTTCTGAATTCCCCATTTGATGTGAAAAGACTCATCTTGATAGTGGACTGTACCTTCTGGTAGCAGATCAGGTTTAAAAAAAGGTATGATTAAGGAAGATTATCTTGCCCTTTGCTTGCTTGACCTTCTCTCCTGCCACTAAGTTGTCTTTCCTATTGTTGTTGCTGCTACTGCTGTTGTTACTGTTGCTTCTGCTGCTGGTGCTGCTGAGGATGATGATTCCTTCAATGATGAGAGAACCAGAGCTTCCAAGTTTTCATGGTGGACAAGGGACCAGCAGTTCTCTGGGAACCTTCTGGGCTTCCTGAGTCAGACTGGGACTACTGAGGCATTTGGCCTTGTGAACTTAGTAACTATTGTCTGACAGTGAGAGGCAGCTATTATGGGCCTACTATAACTGTTGAGGCATTCATCCTCAAGGACCGAATAACTACTGAGTTCTCCACTTTTTGGTGTCATTTAGCTATTACTATCTTAAAGCTTACTTAATAAATTCATATTTATTAAGTACATATGAAGTATATACATATGATACATACATGTATATATGATATATTAATCCCCTTGGTTCCTATTCCTCCCAAGAACCCTGAATAAAAAAAGCTAGAATTATTCAAACACAGAATTAGTTCCCCTAAAAGATCAACATGATTCCCCCTAGCCAAACCAACCAAGAAAAAACTGAAGTTAATAAAACTGGAGATGAAAGGGAGTTGTTACAATAGAATCCAGTGATATTGTTGGTGCTTGAGTGTAAATTAGCCCCATAGCCTTGTGTGTTTGAACATCTTGTCTCCAGCTGGTTGTAATGCTTGGAAATGCTGTGGTTCCTTTAGGAAGTGAAGCCTTTCTGGAGCAAGGCCATTACTAGGAGATGGGCCTTGAGATTTTGTAGACCATCCCCACTTTCCATTTTTACTCCCTCTCTTTACTTCATGAGTATGGATGCTGTATATCCAGCATGCTTTATTCTTCCGCCACTGTGTCCACCTGGACTGATGCAGGTATGAAAGATAGAAGATTGAGGGACCATGTAGTCTTGCTCCACACATCTAAAGAACTGCTGAGGCAAGGTTGTGTGTGGCAGGGTCAGTCCCTGAAAGGACACCCTCAGAGGCCATGGGATGAAGCTGTGATAGGGAAGCCTGAGTTACAGTTGAAACTTCAAGATGTTGGAGATGTCAGAGTCATGAGATATCCACCAAGGAAGGCTGACTATAGGGAGTAGAACCAACTCAAAAGAGGCTAAGTCCTTTTAACTGAATTGATTCCATCAGGTACCCAAGATGTTAGACATGGAGCTACAGTGTTTGGAGTTTGGCTTGCTTTCAGTGTTTCAGTCTTGCTTTTGTTCAGTCTTAACTCACTGTGTTCCCACTGCTGAATTCTACAAAGCTTTTAAGGATGATATACTCCAAATTGTCTCAAACTATTCCACAAAATAGAAAGGGAAGAAACAGAACCAAATTAAGTTTATGAAGCCAGTGTTACCCTGATATCAAAACTGGATAACGATGCTATTTTTGATTTTGTTTTTAGACAGTATCTTTCTATGTAGCCCAGAATCTCCTGGAACTCACTCTGTAGAATAGGCAAGCTCACAGAGATACTCCAGCCTCTGCCTCCCAAGTTCTGGGAGTAAAGGCATATGCCACCACTGCTATCCAAAACACAATTAAAAAAAAGAAACTCTGTAGACAAATTTTCCCAAAGAGAGATGGAAATTTTCTTAACTAAACTCTTTCAAACCAAATTTAAGAATTCATTAAGATTATATTTTATAACCAAATTGTTTTTTGTCCCATACATACAAGGTTGGCTCAACATATATAAACCATTGAGTATAACAGTACACTATATAAATTGACTCAAGAATAGAAATCACATAATACTCTCAATAGATACAGATAAGGCATTTGATAAAGTTAATATGCCTTCATGATAAATGTCTTGACAAAGCAATGAATAGAAAAAACATACTTCAACATAATAAAGGTTATACAACAAACTTATAGCCAGCATATACCAGTGAGGGAAATCAGTGTCTTTTCTCCATTCTAATTCACTGTAATGCTCCTTCTTAGCTAGAATGATAAACAAAAGGAAGTTATGAAATGAATAGTACAGAAAAGGGAAAAGTTAAATTTCCCATTTAAAGATGGCTGACAANATTAGCTCTAACTTCTTATTGGCTAACTCTTACATATTAATTTAACCAATTTCTGTTAATCTGTATATCACCAAAAGGTTGTGGCCTACCAGCAAACTCCCAGCATGTCTATCTCTGGTGGCAGGTCCACGGCATCTCTGACTCTGCTTTCTTCCTCCAAGAATTCAGTTCTTTCTTCTCTGCCTACCTACGTTCTACCCTATTAGGCCAAGGCAGTTTCTTTATTCATTAACCAATACAAGGCACAGAGGGGACTCCCACATCACCTTCATACTGAATATATGCTATAAATGCCACAAAACCTTTCAATCAGTAAAGTGGCAAGTTATAAAACCAATATAAGAAATTCATTAACCTTTGTATTTACTAATAACAAGCTTAATAAGAACTTAGGAAAAATATAGCATTTCCAATAACTTCAAATAATCCTAGGAGTAAACCTAACCGAGGAGGCAAAGGACTCCTATGATGAACACTTATAAAATCCTACAGAAATAAATTGAAAAATATAGTAGATGATAGAAGGACTTTTCAGTTTCCTAGATTAGCAGAATTAATATTCTAGAAATGACTCTATTAGCAAAAGTAATTTACAGATTCAACGAGATGTAATCTCCATCAAAATTCCAATGTCACTCTTCACAGAGTTAAAAACAAAATCCTAAAATTGACAGGTAAACACAAAACATTACAGATAACAAAAACTCATAATCAGAAAAAAAACATTGCAAGAAATATCAGAATAACTGATCTTGAACTATACTATAGAGGCATCATGACGAAGATATGATACTGACCCAGAAACTGACACAGGAACCAGATATAAACTCATGAAGCTGTGACTGCCTAAATTTTTGACAAATATGTCAAAAACATAAGCTGAAAAAATCCATCCAATTTAATAAATTCTACTAGGAAAATAATATCCACCTGTATCAAAGAACTAAATTAGATCTGTGTCTTCAGTTTCTTTTGCTATGATAAAATACTATGGCCAAAAGCAACTTGGGAAGAAAAGGATTTATTTCATATTATATTTTAAAGTCCATAATCCAGAAAAGTAAGGGCAAGAACTGGTACAGAGACCATGGAGGAGAGTTGCTTTGCTCAGTCTCCCTTTTTATATTATCCAGGACCACCAGCCCAGCTGTGGCACTGCTCACAGTGATCTGGGCTTTCCTAAGTCACTCATCAATCAAGAAAATGTCCCATAGGCCAATTTTCTCAAGTGAGGATCCTGCTTCTCAAATTACTCTGTTTTGTGTCAAGTTGACCTAAAAGTTGCCAAGACAACTGACCCCTTTTAAATTGACACAAAGACACTGCATTATGTAACTAGAGCCTTTTCTTCTTAATTTTCCCCATGATGGCTTATTAACATAAATACCACAATATACACCGTAAATAACTTTAAAAATTTCAGTCTTTAAAAGTTCAGTATCTTTAAAAGACTTATAGTTTCTTTCAACATTCAAAACCTCCCCAAAATATTCAAAGTCTCTCTAAAATTTTAATGTCTTGTAACTATGGGCTATTGTGAAATCAAATAATAAGTTAAATACTTTCTCATGCCAAGAGGGAAGAACCAGGGCACAGTCACAATTTAAACATGCAAATGGAGCTCCAACAGTGTAAATAACTCAGAGTCCAATGTCTGAGATTCCCTCACAATCTTCTGGGGTCCTCCAACGGGCTTGGCAAATCCATTTCTCTAGCTCTGTGATTCACAGCGTAGGTACTCAGGCTGGCTGCACACTACAATTGCTGCTGTCCTTGATGGCCATTCCATTATTGTAGTGACATTTCCAAAAAGCTGGGGTTTTGCCACAACTGGGCTGCGCCTTCACCAACACCTTCTCCTGGGCTCTTTGCATGCTGTCCAGCCTCAACTTATTTCTATGACTCCCTCCTTTAATCCTTGGGGCTTTGAGAGTAGCTGAGGCTGCTCCTTCCCCAGTGACCTCTCACAGGCTCAAGGACCCAGCCCTGCTGTACAATGCCAAGGTTTAGCTGCTCTCTATGACACCACATGACTTCAAAACCAGTTCCAACTAGGTTACTCTTACACTACCAAGTTTGGCTGCCAGCATGAAGGACCACAATGGCTGCATCTGGAACACAGCTTCCATGTACTGACCCTGAGGAAATACTCCCAAGTTTTCAATCATCAGTGATGTTGGATTTTTTCTCAATTGCTGCTAATTTTCTCAGCTCTAGTTAATCAGCACCAATCGCCCCAGTAAGTTTGACTTCAGTGGTACTGATTGTTTGTTACTCACAGCCAACTATTCAACTCCTGCTCACTGATACCACAGATCCTTAATTTAAAACAAATTCACATAAATAATCTTTGAAGGACTCTAAACACTTCGCTCTGAACCTTCACAAGCCATGTCTCCGTTGTCTACATTGCTCTACCAATCTTATATTCCAAACTCCCACAGAACACTTCAGTGAGCTCTGAGCACTCAATGACTGTTCCAGTGCAAAGTTCAAATACCACCACAGTCCTCCTCGCAACACATGGCCAGATCTTTCATGGCAAAATTCCCCCAAACTGGCAGCAGTTTCTATCTCAGGGTTTCTATTGCTGTGATAAAATGCCATGACCAAAAGCAACTTGGGGAGGAAGGGTTTATTCCATCTTAGAGTTTGCAGTTCATCATCCAGGCACATTGAGGCAGGAACTTAGGACAGAAACCTGGAGGTAAGAATTGGAACACAGACTGGGGAGGAGTGCTGCTTACTGGCTTGCTCCCCATGGCTTGCTCACCCAGGGCCATCGGTCCATATGTGTCACTGCCCACAGTGGTCTGGTGCAGGAGAATTGTCTGTAATCTGTCAATCCTGTTTTAAATAAACGCTGATTGGCCAGGAAGGAAGTATAGGTGGAAAACTGGACAGGACATAAAATCCAACAATCAAGCCAGCCCCTCATGTTACAGTGGTCTGTGCCCTCCCACATCAATCATCAATCAAGAAAATGCTTTACATACTAGTCTACAGGCCAATCCTGTGGAGGCATTTTCTCAGCTGAAGTTTCTTTTTTCCAAAATGTCTATCTTGTATTGGCATAAATCTCGCCATCACAATCCATATCTCTCACCGTATATAAAACTGAATTCTACGTAGATAAGAAACTTTCATTGAAATCTTGAAGTGCTGAAATTACTAGAGAGAAACATAGAATGTACTTCAATATAGAGATATACAGGCAAAAACCTTCTAGAAAGAATCCTAATAGTGTAGGGAATCACCCCAAGAATAGACAGATATAATTACATGGAATAGAAAAGCTTCCTTAAAGTCAAGGAAACTATCATCACAGTGAACAGACTGCCTGTAGGATGGGAGAAAATATTTGTCATCTGTACTTAAAACATGGGGTTATATCTAGTTTCTAGATTCTAAAATATATAAAGAAGTGCAAAAATTAGACGCCAAATAAACAATATACCAGTCACTAAAGACCAACGAACCTGAGGGGAAAAAAGAACACACATCCAATATATATTTTCAAATGCCATTCAGGAATTGCAAATGAAAATGACTTTTGAGATCCTATATCACTACAGTCAGAATAGCAATCATTAAGAAAATAAATGACAGAAAATACTGATGAGGATGTAGGGGAAGAAATAACCCTAATTCACTGCTGGTTGGAGTGTAAATGGATGCACTCAGTATGGAAACCAGTGTAGCAGTTTCTTTAAAAAGCTAAAACTATTACATATGACCCAGATATATCACCCACAGATACAGATAGGAGTTGTTATCGGGCTAGATATCTACCAACGTATAAATAGATAAAGAAAATATGGTATATATATGTAATGCAATTTTATTTGGCCATAAAGAAAAACTAAATGGTTGGGCCTAGAAAAATTGAATGAGGAAATACAGGTTCAGAAAGAAAAATCCACATTTTCTCTAGTGGGTTCTAGCGTCTAATGTTTACACATGTGCATCTTTGTGGGAATTGAGTATTGGCAGAGGCCATGAAACTATAGAGGATAAATACAGGTTCTAAGGAAGGAATTCTGGAGGGCAAATGAGCACATGTGATGTTAAAATGAAAAGGGAAACACTGGAAGAGGGCAAGGGCTGAGTGAGATGAGTGAAGGGAGACAGTCAAATGGGAAGCAGAATGAAGCAGAGGGTCAGCTAAAAATTTCTGGGTAGGCATGGTAGAATGCCTGTAATCTAGCATTAGAAAGGCAAAGACAGGAGATTCCCAGATCATGCTGGGTAGCTATATGAATTATATCGGTGTGTTCTGGGTTAAGAAGAGAGACCCTGCCTCAGCGAATAAGGTGAAAATAGGTCAAGACAGACTTCTGATTTTAACTTTGGGTTTCCACATATGCATGCATGCCCATCACATGTGAACATGAATACACATACACATGCAAAAAGTAAATTGTAGTATGCTGTACTGAAGTGGTTTTTCCTCTCTGAAAAGACACACAATGATTTTATGCCACCAGAGGCAATTCCATTAAAACCAGGACCATGCAAATATGTATTCACTATTTCAACTACTTATTACTACTGCTGAGAAATCTTATCTGTTGTAAATAGATATAAAAGAAACTAATTTATTAAAGGTTTCTGGTACATGTGTACAATCCCAGCAACTGGGGAGCAATATGCTATAAAATGCGAAGAGTTGCTGGAAAGGAGGGAGGATAGAAGGAAAGAAGGGTGAAATATGGTATGTTTTTTAAAGAAGCCAAAAAAGTCACTGCTTTTTATGTATTATTTACAAGGGATTTACACTAAGTGGGCAAAGGTTTTTATGAGATTAAGTATTTGATTACAAAGAATTCTAAAAAGGAAAGAAAGGAAGAAAGAAAATAATGAAAATAATGAACCCAGAGGTGGCCCACAGGAAAAGAAAATGCTACAAAGTCCAAATTTGCCTTTGTTTATTATAGAAGAAGGAAATCAAAGGCTTAAGAAAGTTAAAATGTTAAAATGTGGGGGAAAGACAGATTGAGAAGATGACTCAGCAATTAAGAGTCCTTGCTACTCTTCTAGAAGACCAGAGTTCAGTTCCTCACACCCACATCAGGCACCTCAAAACTGCTTGTTAACTCCACCTTCAGAAGGATCCTATCCCCTCTTCTGACCTCCCAGAGCACCTGCACAGGTGTGTCATCTGTGCACACACAGATAAAAATAAAAATCAATTTTAAAAATGAAAAAAAAAACAAAAAAATTCACTGCTTGAAGAAGATAGTGGTTTAACGTTAGGAAGGAGAGAGGCAGGGAGGGGAGAAGAGAAAAATGTAGAGCTCAATAAAAAT
>LOJH01030442.1:4655-17107 GCA_001685095.1 Ellobius talpinus | reverse complement strand
AAGAGGCTAGATCTTATGGGCCAAGCAGTAATTTAATTAATACAATTTCTGTGTAATTATTTCGGGTGTAAGTTAGCTGGGCAGGATGAAATGCAGGCCTATTCCTCCTACAACACTCCACCAAATTGTTTTCCTCAAGATTCAGGGAACTCTGCAGAAGAGGAGGAGGAAGGTGATTCTCTAACTCAGAATCTATTTCCAACTGATAACTGTTCACAAATAAAAAAAATAGTTTTAGGATTACAAGCATATGCCATTACACCAAGTTTTAAGGATAAATCTTGGATAAAAGTTTTGGCTGGTTAAAAAAACCTTTGAAACTTAAATCAATGAATGGATTCTTTGTGATTAATTGCAAAAACAAAAAAATTCACAGTAATTGATCAGGATGTAACACATTCTCTCCTTCTTCAGTTTTCTAAAGACCCAGAGGGAGAAGGGAGAAGTAGAAGAAAAGAAAGAAAAGGTAAAAAAGACTTTATTGACATGATTCATTCTTAACTGAAAATGAAAATGAGAAAGTTTTAACAAAGAAAAAGAAATCAATATCATGGGAAGGTGTATAATATTATAAGACATTCTAGTTGTTTTCTGTTCATGTCAAAAAGATGGGCTATATCTGGTTTGTGTGTTTGTTTCTGTATTCCATAGATTCAATGGATTAGCACAATTCCCCTTTTCACTGTCTGAACTCAAACTCAAGCAGGGGAATGACATAAGATTTGGTCAACACTCAGTGACAAGTCAATAGAGATTTGCTCTGTTATTGTTTCAGCTTGGGTGATGCTTGGCAATTAAGCAATTTAATAACAATGCATGGCTTTTATCATTATTTTTCTATCAAGATAGGGAAGATTATAGCTCACCATGTTTTTCTTCATTAGTGAGTGCCTGTCAAAAGTAATTTAATGAAATTTATTTAGGGGAGAAATGGTAAATCTATAATTCAGGGTATTACAACATAGTAAATCATCCCACGAATGAAGATGAAAAGAAAAGACAGCTGCAAATTGAGTCTTTTCAAATCAATGAATCTCGACCTACACTTTCATTCGTGAATGTAATAATTTTTAATTTATGTTACATTTTTGATTATGACAGTTGCCCTTAAGTTTTGTTTTTACCCTACATTCCATTTCTTCAGCCTTTAAAATGGATATAGTTATGGCTATGCCCTTTCAAAATGAATAGGTAGAAAGGGTTTTGATACAAAGATTTTACAGGTGACTTAGAAAGGAGAAAATATCACAGATTTCTTTAGATATCATCTCATTAAACTTTTTCATCTTACTGATGGTCAAGTTGTGATCTGGCATAGTAAGTGACTTTTTAAAAGTCATGCAACATATTATTAAATTCTAATTCAATCATGCTTAAATTATAATTACTGTCCTTATAGAGAAATCTCTTTTTCCTTTCAGTAATTTCTCATACAAAATTATGAACAAAGCATAATAACATTTTTAGATAAGCTTTTTCCACAACCACCTTTTTACTAGACACTGTAACTTTTCAAGCCTGTATATGGACAGTTCCTCTTCCTTAATTGACTGTCTCAAGCTGATAGCAATGATATAAGCAAATAAACCTTGAAATACAGAATAGAGAAATATATAAACTGCAATCTTGATCATTTCTCACAGATGTTCAACATATTTTTCTTTGTTTTCTCCACAGAGTTTTATGCAGTTCACCCCTATTTATTGAAGCAGCTGGCAGCTGTAAATGGATACCTAATTTAAGAGGTTACTTTTCTGAGTTACTCACAAAGTAAAATAAATAAATATGGTTCTTAAAAATATGGAGCTTCTTTTTGTAAGCAACTGAAATGCAGTCTGCAATCTAAAAATATGAATCACTGTATGGTTAAATCAGCATAGACTTAAAGTGCTGAGGTTCTTGATTGCATCATTCGGGGTAATTATTTGTTGATCACATTACTAGGTATCTTGTATTTGTAAGTATTTCCAGTCTATATCAATGGACTTTCTAGAGACATTATATTTTAAATTATAATGTCCCTACAGGTCAGAGACCTCATTTTAAGTATTGTGGTTTATTTTTTTTCTTTCCACAGGATTTAGTACATTCAATAATGTATTTTATGGGCCAAATGAAAATATCACCATGATATTACTTTATCTTTGAGAGAAAACAAAATAGATTTTGGGTTGTTTTAAACATATATATCAATTAAGAGATATGAAAGCTCAAAACCATGGAAAGTAATACTGGAGAGAAATGTAATCTGCAAATAAATTGTGACACTTCTATTTTCATATTTCAGCAATACCATTTTGTTGTGGTAGTATCATTTCCCTGTAATCCCAGCACTTGGGAAGTAGGAGAATTGCCAGGTATCTGAGGTCAGCCTCAAATTTTGCTACAATGTAAATTAATTAATAGGCCAGCCAGGACAATAAAGCAAAACAGAATAAGAGAGACAGAGAGAAATATAGATAGAGAGAAGAGAAGATGAGGGAAGGGAAGGGGAAAAGAAGGGATGAGAGGGTATGGAAAGGGAAGGGGGAAAGAGAAAAAAGTGTCTTCTGTCTGCAGAATCGTAAGCTCTTCTTATCTCTGGTGCTGTAACTTCCTATAACTAAAAAACAACCAATAAAATCTATTTTGCTTTCTCTTAAAGATAAAGTAATTCCTTTGCAGTAAGGGCCTTAGAGCAAAAAAGAAACAACATAGTTTAATAAGTGTCAGTGTGCCTACATGCAGCTTTACTGCATCCCTGTGCCATTAGTGTCATGGTAACCTTATCGCATCTCTGCAGCCTCAATGCCGCAGTGCCACAGCAACCCTATCACATTCGTGGAGCCTTAGTGTCATAGCCTTATAGACACAAAATATCCACTAAAAATGTATGATACCATATTAGGGGGACAAAGGGACTGAAAATGTATATAAGGCAAAGCTACACTGTGCTCAGGGCTTGGCCTTTGGTTATGAATTTCCTGAGCTTTTGCTGGCACAAATAAGCCTGCTCCCGGCAAAAACTCTACATGTGTTGTGTCCCTGTCTAAGAATTTCATTACATCTTACTTCCAGTTTCTTCCTTTTCATTTCAAATTTTCTTTTTCATCCAGTCTTCTCACCCAACATTGGCTTCCTTTAGTACAATAAAATTAAAAATATATTAAAATATGTCTTAAATGAAAATGATCTTTCAACTCCCAAATCAGAAATCAAAATAGAATTTACACTGAGTAAGTAGAGAAATGAAGATATAAAGGCAAAAACTCAAGAAAAGGGTACTAGAAATGTTATTGTATTTAAGATGTTAATGTTATAGTAAAGTAGAAAGATGAGGAAGGGTGGCTAGTTGTAAGGTCAGTGTCTTAGGTCACAGTGACCTTGTCCTTGGCAGGTGTTTTGCAAATTGTAAGGGTACATATATTTACATGTGTGTGGATCACTTGCCATTTACCTTTTTTAAAGAGAGATTTGACAAAGAAGGAAGATTAACGTCAGATAGACAAGTAGGATGTACCTAGCAGAA
The DNA here is from genome assembly GCA_001685095.1 of Ellobius talpinus. NCBI lineage: Eukaryota > Metazoa > Chordata > Mammalia > Rodentia > Cricetidae > Ellobius > Ellobius talpinus. Next base: position 13,599 of record LOJH01030442.1, on the reverse strand, counting down.
GTTGGCTAAAACAGCTTTGAGCATTAGGACCCTCTTTGGCTTTAGTATATGTAATAGATACTGTTTCCTTCATTTCCTGGTTGGCTGTCACCAAGGATTGCAACAGCAGTACAATGTCCACACTCTCCTTACTTACATGACATTGAGGGCACAGGAATGCAGTTAGGTACTTAACAAATTCCATCTTGGGTATCACAGAACACTGATTCCAATCTTTTCAGACTGTGGATTTGAATACCAATGGCTTGTTACAGATCCTCTCAAATCTCATATTCTTTTCTCTCTGTACTATAGTAACAGAAACAACCATAACTCTTTGCTATCCTAAGCAACTAGACATTGTGATTCCTTTAGCCACCCATAAGGCTGCACTTCCGCGTTCGGAGGCCAGTATACATATCCCAGGTGCACATGCGTGAGTCGCCCGCTACCTGCATCACCAGCGTTTGACATAGAAGCCCCTGTGCGCAGGCGCAGGGCGTGGTGCCACTGGTCACCAGCATCTGACGTAGACACGTCTTTCCCCTCATGCGCATGTGCTGGGAAACCTTTAAAAGCTAAAGGCGCCATTCCCTCGCTCTCTCTCTCACCCTTTCACCATTCTTCACGGGCCGGTTTGCACATATCTTTAATAAACCTATACACGTGGGTTCGTTTGTGTCTTGTGGAATATTATTGGATTGTTAGACATGACTAGTGAAAAACAACCAGGAACATTTATTACACTCTCAATTCATGATAGAAAGCCTCAAGTGTTTCATTTATGTTATTTTTCAATATTAATACATTGCATAGATATCTACTATCACTGAAAATCATCATAACATTCATTTTCTTTATACACTTTAAATACTTCTTTTCCTGCCCTTAATTACACTTGATGACTTTGTCTCCTATTTCATTTTCTTTAGTACATTCTCATGAGCACACAAAGATGTTTCAGTGTCTCCGTTTGTGACACCTACTACACCTGCTGCACTTTGGCCTTGACTACATTATTCATTGCAGTGAGACTTCCTTTCTACAGGTACTAATGAAGAGAATTCTAATATCTATATCCTATATGGATGTGAGTATATTAAGTCAGTATTACCAAGCACTTGGAACCTTATTAGTTTAATAATTGGTACAGACTTATGCATCATTATTACTCTTTCATATATGCCACTCCCTTTTTGGTTCCACTTCACAGCAAGTTTTCTAAACAGAATGTTTGGTCTTGGCTATCTTCCTTTCCTCCCATTTTAAACTTTTTATGTTGATGTCATTTCAACTTTCTAAAATTTTGCAGTAATGCTGAGAACTTTCTTGTCTCTTCTACCCTCACCCACAATCAGCAGTTATGAACATTTTGTCAAATTCACTATTTTTCATAAACTTTATAACACATATATACACATACATATATGTTACTTCCTAAGAGTAACTTTAATCCCAAATGCTTAGGTGTGTATTTACTAAAACAAATATATTATCTTATATAGATATAGTATAATAATTAAGATAAGGAGACTCAACAATAGAAAATGACCACACTGAAATAAAATTTCGATATTCAAATCTCATCAGTTGGCTCACTGTTTTACACATTCTGAGATCTGATCAGATATTACAGTTAGTCATTATATTAATATCTCTTAAAAATTGAAAAGTTTTCAATCAGTTTACTCACCTTTAAGCATTTGAAGAAAGTAAGTATTATAAGCAATTTATTTTGGGTTTCTTGTAATTCCCTATGAATAAACCCATATTACACATACTTTTAATGAGATAACTACTTTCAGTTAATATGATATCTAAAATGCTTCTGGTGTACATAATGTCACTTTTCTATCTGCAGTTTGATATTTGCAGTATTTTCTGTCATATGATAAAATGGGTTACATATGGTTTAATTTGCTTTTCTGTTGATCAGAATGGTTTTCAAGCATGTATGTATATAGTTGGTTGTATGTGATCATCTATGAACTCTCATAGTCTTTTAACCATATTCAAAATGGGCTTTTGTGACTGTACTTAATATTTTTAGGGTCACCAATGGATTGTAACTGGATAAATACAATGATTGCTTTATGATTCTTATCACATGTAAATATTAGCCTACCAGTCTAAAATTGGCATCACTTCACAGACAGTTTCTTTTTGTTATGTGACTTCTAAGAGTCCACCTGTCAGCTTTCTTTCTGCTTGGTTATATTTTCCTGTTTTGTTCTTCTGGTGTTCTGATATCTATTATATAATTTCACTGGGATGTCTTGTATGCATCTTAATATAACACCCCATCTCAAAACTGTCTTTTTTCTCTTTCACTTCACTGTAAGTCATACTCTATATGCCGAGACACTGAGATGATAAAACCTCACATTCATCCCCATATTCTGTTGTGTTTTTTTCACATCTTATTGTTAACCCATCAGTAAATGATGCTGTTCTACTTTCAAAATATATTCATAATCTGACTACTTTTCATTATCACAATGTCGACACCAGGGACCAGGCAATTAACATCAAACTCCTGAGTTTCTACAAGAATCTATTTACAGGTTTTCTGCTTTCATTTTCACTACTTAAATAAACTTTGATTTTCCTTCACAGAGTAGTCATAGTAATTCCACTAAATATCCTAATTCAGGTAGTTTTGCTTTATTGCTTAAAACACCTCCAAGTTTTCTACCTTAGAATGATAATTAAAATTTGTAACATGATTTTACTATACTTTGTGAATTAAACATGAATGGCAGCCACTTATTGCACCTTTATTCATATTTTGCAATACTGGTAATTGTAATACTAATTTTTGTGGTTCATAGGTATTATAGCTGGGTGTGACTATCTAATTGATTTTTTTTCCTGGCAGCTTACATAACATATTCTGGAATTAAGGAATATATACTATAGGAAAGAGACTTCCAAGTCAGATCCAGTTTTTTATTATTTTTTTTCAGACACTTTTTTATATTGTTATTAAAAAAATTTTCCACCTCCTACCATAGAGACAGATCCAGTTTAAAGCATCCAAGTTCTTTGTCCTAAGTATCTTCAGCAATAGGAGTCTACCCTCAACTCTTGAGAGGCAAGCAAAAAAAACATTGATAATTTATATTGTTTTGAGATTCACTGTAATTACCAGACTAACCCTTTGAAAGGACATTTTTTGAGTCTGTTGCTGTTTTTGTTGTTGTGGTTAGTTTGTGCTTTTATTTTTTGTGGAGGGGAATATTATCAACCCAAGTGACTTAATATCCATATATGTATATATGTACCATTTAATTGGGGTGATTTAAAGTTCAGAGGTTTAGACCATTATCATCATGGCAGCATGTGGTAGCATGCAGGCAGACATGGTGCTGGAAAAGGGGCTGAGATCTTCAGTAAACTGAGACACTGGGCATGGCTTAAGCATATGTGAAACCTCAAAACCTACCTTCACAGTGACACACTTCCTCCAACAAGGCCACACCTACTCCACAAAAGCCACATCTCCTAGTAGTGCCACTCCCTATGAGCTTATGAGGGCAATTACATTCAAACTACCACATTCTGATCCCTGGCCCCCAAAAGTTTGCAACAATATGATAATGCAAAATGCTTTTAGTACAAATTCAAAATATCCCATACTCATCACAGTCTCAACAATGTTTAAAAGTCCAAAGTTCAAAGTGTCTTCTGAGATTAATGCAATCTCTTAACTGTAATCCTCAATAAAATCACATACTTCCAATATCGAATGGCATAGTATTATCAATTACTGTTCTATACAACACAGGAAAAGGAGCATAGTAAGAAAATACTAGACCAAAGCAAGACCAAAAACTATTTGGGCAAACCCTAAGTTTTGCATCTCTATGTCTGATGTAAAAATGCCCTTCAGATTACCAGTTCCTTTCAGCTTTGGTTATTTCTTTCTCTTGGGCTGGTTCCACTCACCATTAGCAGCTCTCCTAGGCAAGTATCTCATGGTTCTGTTATCTCCAACATCTTGGGTGTCTCCAAGGCAATCCAGTCTTCAATTTTACAGTTTCATACAGTAGCCTCTCTAAGCCTCCATTCAGGAACACCTCTGACATATGCCTGACCTAACTAGCTCTTTTTAGTCATCAAGTAATATCCCACAAACCCTTGCTTCTATCCATAAAGCCAGAATTATGTGGCTGAAGCTGGGTGTTCTGCTGCTTGCTAGGACTGGAACATGGTCCCCTTGTACACTTATATATTTGCAAATTTTATATTTTTGATGGTTTCCTTCACTGCCTAAGCTTGGCTGTCCTGAAACTAGATATGTAGAGCAAACTCAGAGATATACATCTGCCATCTGAATGCTGGCCTCAAACTCAGGGATATGCCTCAGCCATCTGAATGCTGGGACTACAGGTGTGCACCACCACACCTGACTCTTTAAGATTTTCTTTAGTTCCTTTTCACAAGTTGGGAACTTAGCTGCCTGACATCTTTCCCTGAGGTCACCACTCCCTTTATTCCATTTCTTAATCTGTATAACTCCTTGAACACAGGCCTTAGCTCCATTCTAATTCCTGGTGCTCATTTTCTTCTCAAATTTTACATTTTGTATTTTTCCAGCTCTTTTTCATTGTAAATCTTCATTAGAGTTATCACTAATGCTTGTACAACAGAGCCAATACTAGACTGTTATGAATTATTAAATTTATCAAACAGCACTATCAATTGGGGACCAGGTATTCAAATACCCAAGATTGTGAAGGACATTTCTCATTTAAACCTTTACAACCATCATAATATTCTTATACTATATATGAAAAACTATGTTCAAGGAAGGTTAAAACATTTAATATGTATAGTATAGACTAAAATAAGAACTAAAGTTGCCAAATGTGTACTTCTAACAAGGTAGTAAAAGAGATTAATAGAATCATGTCAGCAAAACATTCTAAGGTGTTAGACAAATCTATTAAAACACTACCTCCAGCAACAAAGATCAAAACTCAAAGGATAGAGTTTGACAAATTAAACAAAAAATCTTCATTTAAATATACCATGCCTACAAGAAACATATAAGTGAGTTAAAAGAAGAGGATGGCAGAGAAAATGTAGAGCTCAATAAAAATAAAAATAAAATAAAAAAGAAGAGATTGGGGAGAAAATATGCTATGCCCATCTTAGTCAAAGGGATATAAGATAGATTATAATAATATTTAATGGAATAGATTTCATGAAAAAATGATTAAAAATTTAGTTTCATATTGTTAAAGAAATCAGGAAATTGTCAAGAGGAATATATCAAGTTAGAACAATCCTAAATATATACCTTCAAACAGAGCTTCATGTTAGAGAAAACAAAAAGCTGACAAAACTGAGAGGAGAAATAAATAAGTGGAAAATTCATTCAGATATTTAAATGTTTTCTATCAGATAGCCTAAATGATAATATGACCAGGATGAGTATCTTGAATGTAAATAATGCCATCAATGAATTTGAGCTAATAGACATTTATATAATATTCTAATTCATAGCAGTAGAGTAATAATACAGAAAGTTTATCAAAAATCAATTATATAATGGGATATAAAACAGAAAAATGCATGTCTCACTGACTATTTTCTTCATAAGGAAAGTAAATTTAAAATCACACACATAAACAATAACAACAAATGGATAGTCCCTTGACAGTCATAAATTTCTAGGTAGTCACAAATTTTTAGATCATAAAGTCCTGAAACGAGAACATCATCATGAAACCTGGTTATACAAAAGCTGCATATGATACTGGTGATATTTGTTGCATTTATAAATTAGTCTGGTTTATACTCATATATACCTATTTTGTTTGATAAAGCATTGTCACAAATGAATGACGGACAAAATACAGGCTGGGCTGATGAAATGGCTCAGGGGGTGAAAGGGTCTGCTCTCAAGACTGAGGACGTAAGTTTGTTCTAGAACCCATATGAAAGAATGAGGGACTCAACATCTGCAAATTGTCTTCTATTCTCAACATACGCATTGTGCTATCACACACACACAGCACACATGCATGCATGTGCTACTAAACAAATAACCATAAATGTAATTTAAAAATTTTCAAGGAAGTATTATAGTCTATTTAGATTTATCTGCCCTTTCGTTGGAGATTTGTTCAAGAGAATCTAGAGTGTACAACCTAAGCTTAACACACTAATGGGAAAGAAAAGATAAGCAAAAATGTTTTTAAAGTAGAAAATGATATTAAAATATTAATTTCATCAGAAGAGGGACACTTTGATTTTAAATAACTGTAATCTACCTCAATAAAAACAGCGAGATCCATCATCCTAGCCAGCTTAAAAATAAGGCTATTATTACAGAGAAACTAAGTGCCACAGAATTAAATCTATTGCCCATGGAATACATTGCCTGAAAAAATCCTAACAAAATGATCTGACTGCAAAGCCATGACTATCAAGTACAACAAAATTGCCTTTTATGCTTATTTCAGTCATAAGGGATAACTGATATTTCAGATCTTCCAATGCAAAGAACGAATTTCAAACACTGAAAAGCCAAAAATCCTCAGCCACTATCAGTGTGCGATGTCAGTAGAATTGCTTGTTAGCAGATATGTTTCTATCCTTTTCAACAAATATCTATTATATTATTGTTGACTAGAAATAACATGTTCATTGTGCAAAAATGTTGACTTTGAGACATGCCAATAGGAGAATTTATAACCTAAAATATTACTTTTCCATTGAGTATTTTTCTATTATAGAGCACATATTAAGTCACAACCACTAATTAAATAATTTAATCTTCAAAATAATGCTAAAATGTTATTACTATCAATAACACTACTTTTAAATAAAAAGAACAAGGAGTGAGGGATATATATATATATATATATATTTGATTTAAGTCTCACAGAAAGTAATATACATTGCTGCATCTCAAATATTTTAGTGACATATAATAAATATAAAATCCATGACATATAGTATAATTACTTCATTAATATACAAGGAAAAGTAGACTTTGGAAACCTCTATAAAACATAAAAACAGGAGAAGTATTAAGAGCTGTTGCATAGGTATTCAAGGGACCTAACTACTTGTCTTTTCCCTTGCCACTGGAAAACTTTTCAGCCATTTTAAAGAAACTCCCACCCCTGTTGTAGTTCTGTATTACTGCTGGTGAGATAAGAGTGTCAGACTTTGGACTTGAAATGTTTTGACTCAACTACTGGCTTTCACTTACAGGAAATCTTCATGAAAATAACATAATTTGGGTGAATGACAAGGTGTCATGGTGAGTATGGCTGCTTGCCACCAAGCAAGACAGCCTGAGTTCAGTCCTCAGAACCTACATGGTAGAAGGAGAAAACCAACTCCCATTTACTATGAATAATAAAAACCCAGAGACAGATATTGGAGTTCGAGTTGAAGATCAGAAAAGCAAAACAACCAAGTCACTAGGGAAGTCTTTCCTTTACCAAGGCTGGGTAACTACAGAATGACACTTGATCCTCTATCTCCTCCCATTTTATATTCCCCTCTGTTGCTGGGATTAAATGTATGTGACTCCCTAGTACTGAGATTAAAGGTATGAGCCGCCAGCTACCTGGATCTTTTTCTGCATGGATCTTGTGTATCCCAAGTTGCTCTTGAACTCACAGAGACCCATACCCCTCTGTCTCCCAAATCCTGGGATGAAAGGTGTGTAACATCACTACCTGGCCTGTAGTGGCTTAGTTTTGCCCTCTGATTTTCAGGCAAGCTTTACTTATTAATAAATAAACAATATAATAAGAATAAATAAAATATCACTATATTTACCCTTTTTGTCTAAAATGAAAAGGATATAACTAATGTAAGAAAAATTATATACAATAAGTACAATAAATATACACAATATATACAGACAATAAATACATCAACAATGTGTATTCTATTTGCATTTGACAAATTCAGAGAAAATATTCCATTATCTACTCTATCTTACTGAGTCCAAAGTTTTGTACCTAATTTAGTTTCTATCACAACTTGCATTACCATCCAAAATTGTCTTTTGATAACTCTCAACCTTATATACTTTATATTTTTTAGTGAATTTCTTTTCTCAGTCTTGTAAACAAGAAAACTATAACTGTAATTATTTCATTTTCAACTTTCTCAGATTTTATTTCCAAGAAGGAAATAAAATTAACTGAATAATTTTATTTCCAAGAAGGAAATAAAATTAACTGAATAAGCAGAGAGTGTGAGCAAGCAACTTTCAAAAAACGTGAGTAATGACAGAAACAGTTGACTGCCTGGATAGCCACCCAAAGTTCCTCTGCAATATTAGGGCATCCATCTTCAGACTAAAGGCCTAATACATTCAATAGACTTTTCTGTGAAACAGGATATTCTGAAGGATCTTGCCACCTTGCCTTGAAATGTTTTCCAATCTCTTTCTTTTGTGTTCTGCTTGTCCAATTAGGACATCATGCTCTCATCAGTCAAGGCAAGGACATGTTCTTGCCTAGTGGTTTACGTTTGCCACAAAGAAAGTAAACTCCACGTGGAGTTTCTTCGATGCCCATTATCATTTCTGAAGTAGATTGGTGCTACCAAATGCAGACATGTCTCATTGTCATAAAAAATGAGCCTATGTTATTAAAATATCTTAAATGTCATATTCTTTAGATCTCTGAAGTGTTTGACGATGATCTGTCTATTGAAAATGTATCTCTGTTTGACCTTGAAAACATAGCTTTTGAGATTACAAGTTTAATTATAATAGGTGATTAACAAGAAACCTATACTTCATTATTATCTTAAACAGTTGGTAATAATGATATTCAAGGACTAGAAATTTGCATTACATTGTTCAATGAATTGTATAGGTACAATACCTTGAACAAGAGTAGAAATGTGGGGCTGGAGAGATGGCTCAGAAGTTAAGAGCACTGGTTACTCTTCCAGAGGTCCTGAGTTCAATTCCCAGCAACCA
>LOJH01030441.1:0-17107 GCA_001685095.1 Ellobius talpinus | reverse complement strand
TTATTAACCAATGAAAGTAACACATAAGACAGATGACCCTCCTACATCACACAAAGTTTACTGTTTTTACTTTAAAGTACACAGTTCCTGGCATTAAGTACTTTGTGTGTTTTACAACTGTGTGTTTTGGTTTTGACTCACAGTTGTTTAAGAATAGTCTCTCTCTCTCTTTCTCCTCTCTCTTTCTCCTCTCTCTCTCTCTCTCTCTCTCTCNCCCCCCCAGGAGGATAGCAACTGTTCTGCTCTTCCATTGTCTACCCTGTTGCCCGGATCCCACTGAAGTTGAGCTAGGCTAGTGGCCTGTGAACGGCAATGACCCTTTTCTGCTCCGCCCTCAACCCCAGTGCTGGGTTACAGATGCCCAATGTTACACTTGACTTTTTACATGTGTTCTAGGATCTGAACTTGGGTCCTCAGGCTTACGCAGCAAGTAGTCTTACCCACTGAGCCATTTCTTCAGCCCCTAGATGTGTTTTCAGATTTCAAAAATGGAAATTTTTGTTGTTGCTGTTTCAAGACTGGGCTTCACTCAGTAAATATCCTTTGTTCGAATAGGATTTTAAAAGCGTGGACTTATATGTAATTGTCATATACCAAGCTGGCCTAGGACTCACTGTGTAGACCAGGCTGATCTCAAATTTATAGTAATCCTCCTTATCAGTCTGCCTAGTGCTGGGGTTATGAGTGTTAGCTGCCTCATTGGGCTCAAAAATGAAAGAGATTTTCAAAAGTTATTTTTTGATGCACTAACTTCATTTTCCTAATGGTTGAGAGAAGTTTATATAAGTCCAGTTCTGTGTATGTGTGAAGATTCCCTTTGGTTATGAAAAGCTTGTGTGTGTTCCACCTCTGCTTGATGGGATGTACCACCTCCAGCTGCCTTGTGTTTGTTTGCTCTACCCCACTGGGTCATTTGTTGTTCTGGTTTTTTTCTTCTTTTCAACAGGACTCCTCAGAAGAGCTCTGTGGTAGTTGATGCATTTCTATAGCGTCCTCTGTGGTGATTCTGAATGACTGGCCTAGCAGACATGCCTAGCAGAGGTGCACAATCTTCTCATTTTACTTTTAATTTACTTGGATTTATTTTAATAGCCACATGTGGCTAAAGGCTATTGGATTGGGCAACTCCATTCTAAGGACTGGATTTATTTTAATTTGAATGTCCTCTCAGTTGATGAGTAAAATGTTGCAGTCTTCCCCTGAATCTTGTGGGAAATACTGTTTTTGTTTGCCTGAAAATATCCCTATTTTGAACATCATTCTTTCAAATAGGATTTTAAAAGCATATACTTATATCTAATTACCTTGTACCAGGCACTATTTTGAGAGTTTTATAAATGTTAAAATTACAGCACTTACGTTCTGTCTCTTTTCTCTGTCCGTCTTTTCTCTCCTGCTGGGGAATAGTTTTCATGCATTATCTTTTTTCTTAAGCACAGAGTGTAAGCACCGTTGTGTCACCGTCTGAAGATGATAATTTAAGTATCTTACGTCTATTGCTCCAGCTGGTTGTCTCATCATCGTTATCTTTTCCTGGGTGGCTGGGCTTATCTTCTGTGACCCTGGTAATTGTGTGAGATTATTTGTAGGAGTCATTTGGATGCTGGGGTCCTGCCTAGGTCCTCCGGGCCATGACTTTTGTCCTTCACTGAGCTGGTTTGGGTCCCTGTGGTAAAGGAGGGTTGATCCAGTAACTGAGTAGAGCAGTCAGTCTCCATTGCTCTGTCACTTGGCTTGATCTCTGACCCTCCTGTCCCCTCCTGTTCCTACCAGAGCCTTACTGATAAATTGTACGGTTTCAGTCCGTCATCACACTGACTTCTGTAGAATGTGGTACTTCCTTAGGTTTTCTTCTGGTTTCTTTTCTTTGTTAGATATCCTTCCTGTGTCCTACTCTTGGGTCCTTTCTCTTCCAGATCATTCAATAAGTGTCCCAGGGACCCAATTGTGCCCTTTTGGCCTCCTGCTCCACCCACATTTCTCCTGGGCACTCAGAATCTAGTCCCAGCCTGCTGTCTCTCCAGGTGCCTGTGGATATCTTCTAGCAGTCTGTCTGTCTGTTTCATCCTGTACAGTTCCGTCCTCCATGCCTGGGACACCTTGGGTCCATGGATAAGAGGACCATCTGCTTAGAACATTAATGGAGGGAGACCAGTCAGATTCTCCTGCCCCACACCCATGCCAGCATGGTGCTAGTGCGTCTGTTTACCCTGCTCTGTTGTCAGCTTTTCCCGGCAGATACTTGGCCCTATTCTTTTATCCAACCCACCCTAAAATACAGACAGGACCGCATCGTTTCTAAGCTTAAAATTCTTCCATAACTCCCCATGGTTTCTAAGGTATAATCACTCCCACTTCCAATCCAAGTTCGGCACAGAAAGGCTTTATTTCCCACCTGCTCCCAGCCTGGAGCGGGAGAGTCTGCGTGGGCACTTGTCCTTAGAGCTGTTGATCCTTCCCTCTTCCCTTTCAGTGAACACTCCTTCTTTAGGTCTCTTCATGGTCAGCATCTGCTTTTTCCTCAAAGAAAGGCATTATTGTCCTCTCTGGACAGGCTGCCCTGGGAGATCTGGAGGAGAGGGGGAGAAGGAACCCTAAGCTCAGGTCGCTACAGTTTCTCATTCTCTATATTTGATCTAGGTAGGTCCTGCTCCATGCTGCTTTTCCTCTTTGCTTTGGCTTCAAGGGTCCCTCTTTTCCTCATCTACACTAAGGGAGAGCATGGGTATCAACATGCAGAAAGGTACTTGGGCAGTGAGCAGACTTAAGGTCCTGGGATGAAGTGCAATCTGGTGTCCCTTCACCCCATGATCTGCTGGGGTTACAGCCTGCTGCAGGATGGAGATGTTAGACTCCAGGCTTGGCTTGTGTCACCTGATACTTAAGATGCTCAGTAAAAATGAATGGGTTAGAGCTGAGGCCAAAGCTAAGGCGGGAGTAAGGTTTCCTACAATCGGGCGTGCCCTGTCTGAATTGCCCACATGGGGTACACTCTCCCATAGAGGAATATGAATTAGATGCCTAGCCAAGGGCAGAAGGGCTGAGGGTCTGTCCTCTGAGGGGAGCCAAGCTCTGCAGCAGCTGATGGGGGAGGGTATATGATGCCTGAGCCACGGGTGACGCACACAGAGCTCATATTCCAGTGTGTGTGTAGGTGGGAAGGAAACAGGCTCAGGAAAGATTTATGCAAACATCGTGTCTTACAAAGGTGTGTGTGTGCACGCGTGCGTGTTAAAATGTCAAAATCCCAAAAGGTAGGTAAGGGAAATTAGAGACATTCTGGAGCATTCTTTCATACCTGATATTCACCTCAGGTTGGGCAACCACATACCCCATCGTTTCCCTCCATTTTCCCAGGGTTGCTGATACCATTCAGGCCCCACACACCATACATGTCAGTTATTTTTCTCATCACTGTTACCTGATTCCTGATAAGAAATAAATGAAGGGTGGAAAGGTTTATTTTGACTGTGCTTGGAGAGGTCATGGCCTGTCGTGATGGGGAGATGTGGTAGAGTTCATGGCAGCTTGGAGGTGAGGCTTCAAGCATCTTTATGGTTCAGGAAACAGAAGTTAGGTCAAAACTGGAGTCAAGCTATAACCCATAATACTCATCCTATAATGACTCACTTCCTCCGTCAAGACCGCATCTCCTAGAGATTCTGCCACCTCCCCCAACAGCACTCCTGGCTGGAATTGTTCGGATTCCCGAGCCTGTGAGGACATTGCGTATTCAAGCACAACACTAGGACCTTGACTCATGCACTCACTTCTGTTTCATCATCTCTTGCTTTTTGCACTGGGGATGCTGTGAAGGGCTACACTCAGGTGAGCCGCTGCAGTGACCACATCCTGTTGTGACAGGTGCCCTTAGGCTCAGGTGGACAGCTGCCTCTTTGGAGGCGCAGGTAAGGAGGTTTTCCATCAACATGCATCAAAGAGGAAGCAGAATTCTGGAACTCAGGGAGTGACTTAGAAACCAACCTTGAGTAGCTGCCTGGTGAGGACAGCCTATCTGTCCCAGAGAAGGCACACAGAGAGGAGTACACACTCCGGGGCTTGTGGAGGGAGCTCCCAGGTGTGTGCACTCACTCGTCATTCGTGATGATGGATCCGAAGGTGGCCATCAAGGATGCCTTGGAATTGTTTTGATTTAATGTTGGTACCTTTGTTGTCAATTTTTAAAATGGGGTAAATGACAGTTATTCTACAAATTTGTTTCCATATCTTGCTTTAAGTAAAACCTGTTGAGTTTAGCCATAATAAGTGTGTAACTGACTTGATGAAGCATTATTATTTTTCAACTTCAGTTAAGTAATTATATATAAACTTGATTTAAAGTGTCTCCATCTTGTCTCATCCCTTTTTTCAAAAGCACCACCAAAAAAGGACATAGAAGGAAAACCCGAACAACAGACTGGGTCAAGAGAGACTGACAAGGTGCCCACTGGCCCCGAACCTCGACAGCAGCCTAGTGCTTTATTTGCCAGAGGAAGTAAGAAAGCAACCAGAAGCCCCCAAAGATCAGCAAGCAAAATAAAAGAGAACAAGCACCCATTTGCTCTGTATGGCTGGGGAGAGAAACAGATGGACACGGGGAGCCAGAAGACGCACAATGTCTGTGCATCAGCCCCTGTGCATGAGGTGTGCCTCAGAAGGGCGAGTCTAGCCATGTGCTGCCACAGGGCTTCTCCTATGGCTGCCAATGCTCTGGGCCATGGGAGGTCCTCGGGTGGTGTGGGGTCCGTCAAACCCAAAAGAAGGGGTCTCTGGTCAGTAGGAAGATGGAGTAGACTTTGGTGGACTGGGGCTACAGCCAGGAGAAGAGGCAGATGTCACTGTGGTTTTTGAGTTCTGTGGCCTGGGCCACAGGGAAAAAGTATGCTGGGAGCTGGAGCCATCCCCTGGAGAGGTCTCATTTTCCCTCAGCTTTGCTAACCTGGGTCTTTGACCAAGGCTTTCTCCTTGGCATGTCTGACTACTTGGCATCTTCTGGGGATCTCTGTTTCCCTTCTGATGAAATTCAGCTCGCTGCTTTCCTATGTGTATGCAACGGTGTTTTGTTCCATGGAGCTCCAATCATCTGACTCAGCCTTGGCTTGACATTGTCTCAAGACCTGAGATATATTAGACAGGAGGACAGAGAGGGTATGGTCCATCCTGAAACGGTTACCGTGTTAGCACCAGCTGGATGCCAGGGATGTCTGAAGAGCAGGCAGAAAGAGAAACTGCAAACTCAGTTTCCCTGTAAGGCCGGGCAAGTGCCCAGAGCAGCTCGGTGGCAGATGCTGTTTATTTGAAGTGAAATCTGAGACAAGGGGGCTGCTATTAGCAAAGGATTCTGACCAGTCTCTGGGACTAATTTAACAGTGTGTATATCTGTCACAGGATAAACTCCCCTGACAGTTTTTCTTGTTTTATTATTATATTTTGAGACAGGATCTCATGTAACCATGGGCCTGAAACTCACTACCTAGCTGAGGATGACCTTGAATTTCTGATCTCCTTATCTCTACCTATCAAATTCTGGGAACACAGGCTGTGCACCTGCAGCTGGCTGTCTCCATTTTCCATGCAGTGTTTTAAAGCCTTGTCAAGAACTCAGACTCTTATGTGTGCACTGTGGAGGAGTTCCTTGATGTGGTGGCACGCCTATAGTCTCAGTGCTTGGGAGGCAGAGACAGGAGGATCCCTGGAAATTCAGTCTGAACTATGTAGTGAGTTCCAGGCCAAACAGCTACATAGCAAGATCCTGTCTCAAAAAATCAAAACAAAATAAGTTTTGCCAAGTTGGTCCTAGATCACATGAAAGTTAGATGTTTGCCGTTTATATCTAAACTTCTATTTTTTAAAATATTTTTATTTTTAGTTATGCATATATGTGTGTGGGTCTGTGTGTGTTAGTGCTGGTGATTTCAGAGGCCTGAGGCATCAGATCTGCTTGGAACTAGTTACAGACAGCTGTGAGCCACCCAGCTTGGACTCTGGGAATTGAACTTAGGTCCTTTGCAAGAACAGTACTTGTGCTGGCCTCTGAGTGATCTTTCAGCCCTAAGATTTAATTTTCTGTGCTCAGCCTTGCTGTCATTAGTAACAGGGTGAATTGTGGTGGCAGGATGGTTTATTCTGTGAAGTGCTGATGCCATAGATTGGTAGGACTTGACTCCTTGCTTCAGGGAATCAGGCTAGTAATGTAAGATAGTCTTGTGTATCCCAGGCTGGCATTGAGCTTCCCATGTAGCCAAGGATGGCTTTGAACTTAAGATCATCATGCTTCTACCTCCCAAGTGCTGGGGTAACAGGTATGTAGCTCTATGCCTAGAAATAGAACCCAGGGCTTCATCTGTACTAGGCTGCACTGGTCTATGCCTATCTATAGAACCCAGGGCTTCATCTGTACTAGGCTGCACTGAGCTACATCCCCAGACTTTTAGTTAGATATTGTTCAGAATTGTTTAGCCACTTAGGCTACTGCCTTTATCTTTGAACTTTCTTTAGATTCATGAATCTGCCCTTCGAGCCAAGAACAGAAGACAGGTGGAAAAAAGGAAACTGGCTGCCCAGAGGCAGCGGGCTCACTCTGTGGATGTGGAGAAGAACCGGACGGTGAAGCCAACTTGCGCAGAGAACCCGTGGCTGACAGAGTACATGCGGTGCTACTCAGCCAGGGCCTAGGTGCTGGCGCGTCCTCTTTCACGTGTTTATGAGAGAAAAGGAAAACCAAAACTGTCCAATGAGACCACGCACGGGTGGAAGAAATCAACTGGTCCTGCAAGGCTCTTCTTAGGAGTTTTCAAGAGATGGTTTTGCTTTTGTGATGGTTGGTCACCTGCCTTAGTAGTTAGGGCAGAACATCGAAGCCATAGATGTTGGCTTGTTTATGAAGACAAGTCCCCAAGTCTTGATATTCTTGTAAGAGTTTTATTTTAAAGATTTTAACCTTTGGAGATACCCACACCAAATGCCTTTAACTGGCTCTAGGCGCTCCCCACCCACACCCTCCTCT
Organism: Ellobius talpinus; assembly: GCA_001685095.1. NCBI lineage: Eukaryota > Metazoa > Chordata > Mammalia > Rodentia > Cricetidae > Ellobius > Ellobius talpinus. The sequence goes on along the minus strand of LOJH01030441.1, from coordinate 10,101 downwards.
CGCACAGTCCGAGCTGTTCTTTCTGATCAGCACCACATTCCACACCTGGCAGGGGCATCCCATCCCACAGTGCAGGACTCACAGGCACGACGTCTGTGCAGTTGGCCCCAGGGAGCAGCAAGGAAAGCAAGGGCACAAGTATGAGAGCGATGCTGTTCCCGATGAACTAGGACTTTGGCAGCTGCTGAGCAATGGCACTGGACATTTCATTTCTCCTTACCTCCATGTAGACTATGACATTTAAGAATTTTTCTGGCCAGAGCAATGGTCCACCTTTTCTTCTTAAATTGTCACTTAGACATTTATTTAACTTATAATTTAGTAGTTCTGGGACATTCCAGTGAGTGATGTGCCGTGCAGTCCGTGTTTAATGGTGACATTTCTTTTGAGTCAGCATCATATTCTTTTAACTGCAGCATTCCCCGTTAGAGTACACAGGGTATAGTCAGCCGCTCGTTAAGTCTGACCTCCTAAGCCCCTCTCCGGAGAGAGCAGACGATGATATTGAAAACTTGAAATTTGAAATGACCTTTAATGAACTGAGTTTGCTTGGCCTGTGGGGATGGGACCAGCAGACAACAAGAGTGTGCCATCACCTCCATTCTGCTTTTCCTTCTGTAGACCGTGATGCACGGTGCTGATAGTGAAGGCTGAAAATGTGACTCCTTGGTGTCTGGCCTGGTGATCGGTGCTGCCGAACTATGGAGAATGGGCATGTGCCAGCCTGGCTGGAAATGTCCTTCCTCTAGTAGGGGACAACTGTCAGGGTTAAAAAGATGGTTTTAAAAAACCTAGGTTTCCATGAGATGGGTGCCTTCTCCATCTTGCTGAAGGAATGCTCAGAAGACGAGCACCATGTTCTTCCTGAGAGACAGGTAGATCTTTTGCCTGCACCCACTCAGCATCTGAGTTTGTTGGGTAAAACTGGGCATGTGGCTGAGCCTTTCCGTGATATTTTTCCTTTGGGTTTTTGAGTATGATAATTTCTAGAACACAAACTGATTTCATTCCTTATAAAATCATCACACGATGTCATCCTAAAACTGTATGAAGCTTTGAAAATGCATAATGAAGAATCATGAGTGTTTTAAAAAAACTTTAAAAATATTTGCCTATTTTGTATAGACCCTTGTGTACAGAGCCCTCCCACTGAGGTGTGTATTTAATTAAAGAGTAAGTTCTACATGTTGTCCAAGTTGTCCAAATACAACCTTGCTAGTGACTCTATTGACCACATAGTCCCCAGATGTCACACAGGCAGGGTGACTGGGACAGTGGCTAGTTTGTTGAGAATTACTCTTTGTAAAGCTGTGCCTTGACGGTCTGTGTTCCCCACCCAGGCCTCCATCATCAAGTTGCACCCGATAATCTCAGAAAGACGGGGGAAAGGGCACAGGACCCCCACCCTGGTCTTCAGACGCGCACAGAAGACAAGTCCATCCTTTTGCATGTGTGGTGAAGTGCAGGCTGAGGTGTACTGAGAGCCATGCTGGTGTCTTTGCCACCTTCTTTTTACACAGAGCACAAATGATCAGGACTTGGGAGAATATTTAATGTTCATACACCACAAGGAAGTGCGTATGGATTAGCTGTGACTCCCACACCCAAGTCCCTAGTGTTTAGGCTTCAATTTTTCTCCTTTTCAAAGGTGGTGGTTACCTTTTAAGCCTATGAATTTTCTTTTGATTTTTTTTGAGACAGGGTTTCTCTGTAGCTTTGGAGCCTGTCCTGGAACTAGCTCTTGTAGACCAGGCTGGCCTCAAACTTACAGAGATCCACCTGGCTCTGCCTCCTGAGTGCTGGGATTAAAGGTGTGCACCACCACCGCCCGGTGAGCCTATGAAATTTTTAACAAATCGATCTTAGCAACAGCTTTTTTCCTGTCCTAGGAGCTAATACAGGACACGTTTCAAGGCAGTGAGATAATTTAAAGTTAGCTTCCATGATGGAAATGTCTGAAAATGTTTGAGAATACCATCATATTTAAGATAAATGATACACAAGTCTTTTTTAAAAATTTGATTTTAAGGTCTTAATTAAAAAATGTTTCCATAAGTGTTTTGGGTTTTTATGCTACTTTTACCTCAGAGCTAATAATAGAACACTGAGGTAAGAATGCCCAGTTCTGCCGGCTTGACGAGAATGGGAAGAAAATAGAAATGTCTCCTTAAACTGTATGTTTAGAAGACATCTGAGTACTTGGTGTTGCTTATGTGTCTGCTCATCTGCTCCACCCCCATGGAATCTCTGACATGTTTAGCCATTTTCAAGCTACTGAAGGCATCGTAGGTGGTCTCACCTGCTCACAGTGCAGCAGCGCATGCGTCTCTTGGTTCCCATGCAACATCTTTGTCACCGTTTCATTGAAGGTTGGCTGCTAATCCAAAGGTGTTTGCTCAGGTCACAATAACCGGACTGTTTTGTAAGAAAAGAGCGAGCAAAGGGGCTGTTTTTGAAGGCGTCATCTCTAAACATATCCTACATTCTGGGAATGTAGCTCGGTGATAGGGTGTTTGCCTGGCATGGAGGAGGCACTGGGGTCCCCACGTGGCGAGAAACAAAACAGCAGCCAAAGAGTTCTGCCCAGCTTTCAAGTTAAAACGTCTTCAGAGAATGTAAATGGAATGAGACTCCGTGACACTTGGGACAGCAGAAGTAGTGTTGGAGAAGAGTGGGAGAGGTTTGCTTTCCAGGTAAGTTCACTGCTCAGGAAAACCAGGATAGCTGGATGGTCTACTTTATGGATAAACTCGTGCTATGCCATGGCCAATTCTGCCGTCACCTGGCCCAGGTAAGGTCTTTGCTGTATGTATTCTCCGTGTGGTATAAATGCTGCCCTTTCAACATGACCTGGTCATTTCGAAATGCCTGCTTCTGAATTTGAAGTGGAATTGGAATCTCTATGTAGCCCTGATTATCCTGGAACTCACTCTGTAGATCCGACGACCTCTGCCTCCAAAGTGCATCTGCCACCATGCCTGGTTATTTTTCTTCTTTTTAAAGACAGGGGCTCATGTAGCCCTGGCTGGCTCTGGAACTAAATAGCCAAGGAAGACCTTGAACTTTCTGCTCTTCCTGTCTCTACCTCTCAACTGCTGGGATTACAGGTATATATCACCACACCTAGTTAATGTGGTTCTGGAGAGGGAAGAATCCAGGGCTTCATGCATGTTAAGTGGTTACTCTGCCAAGTGAGTTATATTTCCCACTCTTCAAAACAGGTAAGACTTTAGATTGGCAGCAACTACATATTTTTTGCTAACAACTTGTACAAGGAGGTGAGTGGATGGCACATTGAGGTCTCTGTAAACTGGTCCACCCATCATTTGTATGTCTCTATGAATGTCTTCCCTCTTTTCTTTAACCTAGGCTTGTACAAGACAGTTACATGAGACATAATCACCATATCATGAGGTGGCTGTTCAGCTCCTGGGACACATCCCTGCAGAGCATCTCAGATATGACCGCATGAGGACCAGCTGCTCAACCACCAGGCTTTCTAAGGCGTCAGAGTCAGCACCATGGAAGGTGTCTGGGAACGCAATCCATGATGGTTCCCTAGTACCTCTTCTTGTAGGAAAATCTGGGGTATCTGGGGGGATTCTTGTATTCACTCCCACAGGATGGAAGCTGGAGTTTGTCAGCCCTCAATCCTGCCATATACCCAGCATCCTGGATTTCTTAAATAATAACAAATTTGTATTTAGGAAAGTTTCCCCTTATTCTAAGCTTATGTTGAGTGAGAAACAACACAGGCTGGGTGGGCAGGGCTAGGCTTAGTTCACACTGGTCCTAACTAGCAGACCAAAGGAAACTGAACCAGCAAGGGACCTTTGGGTCACAGGTAGGGAAGGCCCAAATAAACACAGTGTCTGGTTTTAGTGTCCAGAATTGATGCTGAATTGGGATCCAGCTGACAGAAGGCGGGTTCAAACAAGGTCAACTCCACAAAGTTAAACCCTTCAGCCTCAGTGAGGCCATGGCCATACCTACCACTCAGCATCCGAGCTGGGAGGCTTAGGAGGGAAGACCGCAGATATTGATACAGACGTTGAAATAGCTCTAATGAGCAATCAGAACACTCAAAGATTAGAATGTGGATAATGATGACAAAAAGAAGTGAATAGGCAGATGTGCTGGGGGGACATCTTAATCCCAGAATTGGGGAGGTAGAGGCAGGAGACCTGTTGCAAGTTTGAGCTCCACAGGGAGTTTCAGGTCAATCAGAGTTACAAAGCAAGACTGTATCTCAAAAACCAACCTCTAAATGAAAATACTGGAACTGTGAGCGAGCACAGCTGGATAGACTCAATGGCAGAGAACGAGAATCACCAGTCTGAACAGCAGAGAAGAGATGAAAAGAGTTTCATGGGGGCCTGTGGCATGGGAGATGAGAAAGACAATGAAGGCGTTCAAAGATTGGAATGAGCAATGGCTGGAAACTCAGTCTGATGAAAGATATAAAACTAGAAGGGTCAAGATGTTGCGTGAACTCCATGTGGGATAAACTCAAAGGGATGCACTGAGCACCTGCCATCCCAGCACTGGGAGACTAAGGCAAGAGGATTTGAGTTTGAGGCCACATCTGGCTACGTAGTGAGACCCTATCTCACACAAATACCCATCCGGATGCACCCTCTTCAAACTGCCGAGAACTAAGATACTATGAAGTGCTCAAAGAAAGCCACACGTTGCACTGACAGTTTGAACGAAGACACATTCTTCATGGAGATCATGGAGGCCAGAGTGAAAAGAAACATGTCACCTGGGGATTCTGTAGCCAGAGCGGGGCATGTTTGCACACACCATAATCCCAGCATGAAGGAGGTTGAGGCAGGACTGCCATGAGTATGGGGCCAGCTTGAGCTAGAGTGAGACCCTATCTTAAGGGGGGGTGTCTGAAAAGTGCTAATGAGATAATACTAAAAATGTTTAGCCTAAAAGAAAGCAGGTTCAGAGAAGCTGAAACGCATTTTAAAAATGCAAAAGAAGTTAAACATATCTATGTATCCAGTGCCTTCTTAAGGTTTCCATGTCAACAGTGCTGTGAAGATGCTGAGAATTCTGGGACCTACGTGACTGCAGAACGTGAGCATCACGCCCACAGAGTGACTCAGGTGAGTGAAGACAGCCTGTGGCTAGCAGCTGTATCGGACAGAGGCAAAGGCTGTGTGGACAGGCCCAGAGTTGGACGAGTTGCCTACAAATACGAATCTGATGGGACTGGTAAGTTCAGGGTAAGAGCTGGACACGAGAGATAACAGGTGAGAACCAGCCACAACGAAGGAAAGCCTGGTGATGACGAAGAGCCAACAGTCAGGAGCTCCCTTCCCCCTCAGTCATGCAAACTCCCAGGGACACAGCATTACCAAGACACCAATCCTGTTGTATAAAGCAAACCTTGCCAGTCAAAAAAAAATAATAATAAGATTATGCATTGTATGTTTGTGGCTGCTGTAGAATTAAACTAGAAATTCATGACAAGATCTGGTCAGGTGGAAATTAAACAGCACACACATAAAACATTGCTGAAGAGAAAATCTTAAAGTTGGAGAATGTTTTAAATAAAAGAGAAATGAAGTTTGGTCATATTAAAGTTTGCACAAGAAAAGCAGTACTCAGGAAATATTGCTTGTTAGGAAAGCAGGCTTTGCTGGGTGTGGTGGCACATGCCTTTAATCTCAGCACTCTTAAGACAGAAGCAGGTAGATGGATCTCTTTGAATTTGAGGCCATCCTTGTCTACATAAGTTCCAGGGCTACATAGTGAGATCCTGTCTCAAACAAAAACCAGGCCAATTTGGTAATGATATACAGCAAGGCATTGATGTATTCAAGGAGAGCCGCAGAGAAATTCTGTGTGAGCCACCTCTACCCTGTGTCCACTCCAGCCTCTCTAGCTCAAGGTGGTTTTAAGGTCATGACCGCCTCCTGCTGCCCCAATCTACTGCGATTATAGATGCGTGCCACTGCACCTGGCAGAAGGATAATGTGTGTGGTGTGGAGGTGCTTGCTAGGGATCAAATCCAGGCAGGGCCTCACACACGTGGAAGGAAGCACAGGAAGCACTTTACTACTGAGCCCAAGGTTTCCTCATAAACAGACTCCTTTGCTAGAGGTAGCGAGTTTGCTGAAAATGAATACAAAGCAGTGTAAGATGGGGAAAAAGAGGCACGGATGCCCTCACGATGGGAGAGAGACTGTGGAGGTCAAGGGCGATGTGGAAGCTGAACAAGACAGGCAGGTTGACCTGGGCCCACAGCAGCTCTTGCACTGACCTCAGCTAAGAGCCTTGCAGTCCACAGAGCAGGACCGTGCAGTGTGCATGAGAGACTCAGTTCCACTTTATTTCCAGATGACAGTGAGTCCTTGAGGGTTAGCGTTTCAGGTGCGGGTCACAGACATGGTGTAGAAAGGGCAAGAAGGATTAAATAAGAAATGCGCTGGCTCTTAGCGCCAGAGTCCTTTGATACTGAGTCGTGTGTAGCCAACACGATGAGAAAAGCACGCTCACATTCACAAACTGCATTTCCTGTGAGTTGAAAAAAAAAAGCTTCATTGAGTGCAGGATTCTATCTTGTCACACTGGCTCTGTGCTGGAGGAACAGGCCAGGTTGTGTGCAGCACAAGCTGGGTTTCATGGAACAGGAAGGGGTAGACGTGGGGTGGGGATCTTTGCATATGTGTGGCATCTAAAGGTATTGTCCACTGAGTTAGTTCGCAGTGAGGCTGCTGAGCCCTGTCTGCCAGTGTGCACTGCGGCTTCCCCCATGAAGATCTGCTTCTGTGCGGAGTAGAAAAGGTGGCAGTAAAGACTCCAGACTTCAGGCTCCAGCAGCTGTGCTCCAGAAACCGCCACGGAACCTGAGAAACGTTAAGTGTGGTTAGATACCTGTATGGTTGTAAATGCAAAACAGCTCCCAGCCCAATGGACAGGACAGTTTCATCTTTGGATTAACACTAGCTCATCCTGCTAGACAATGCCATGGTGAGCTGGGCAGGATGGCATACACTCGTGATCCCAGTATTTGGGAGGCTGAAGCAGGAGGAGTGTCATAAGGTGGTAGGCCCATCTTGGGCCATATAATGAGCTCCTGCCTCAACTTCCCTGACACAAAAGGTCACTGTGGTAAATGGGAGAGAGCTATCAAAGTATAATAGCTGGGCAGTGGTGGCACATCTTTAATCCAAGCACTTGGGAGGCAGAGGCAGGCAGATCTCTGAGTCCAGGCCAGCCTGGTCTACAGAGCGAGTACCAGGACAGCCAGGGATATACAGAGAAACCCTGTCTCAAAAAAACAAGAAAAAAAATGTTTAATGGAGAGCTTGCTGGTTTTAGAGATGCTCCTGGGGAGGCTTCAAGTAGGCCAAGTCTGCTCCATGGTTTTAACGAGAAGGAATTGCTGCCCCAGCAGATACCATGGGGCTCTGTGTGCCCTGCCTTTGCCTCTGAATGGTCGGGAGGAGTCCCTGCAGTCCTGCACACCTCTGACTATCCCTATGGATCTCCTCTCCTGCTCTCCCCAACTCTCCCATTGCAATTTCACACCCTCTCTTTTCTGTCTAGCATGCAGGGCCTCCAGCACCCACCTGTGTTGCTGGCGTGCCTAGCAGCCACACTCCTGTGCATTTGGGGCCTGTGTACGCCGTGGTGACCGTAGCTGTCTCAGGGCAGCGTCTCCATACTGGATGCCAGATCCCATTCTCTCCGGGTCCAGCTCACCTGAGGACCAAGAAAATGGCTATGAGTCTATATTCAGGCAAGTGTGATTGGCACGCTGTTTAGGGGTGCTTCACTACAGTCTTGCTCCTGCAAGCAGCAGGGGGCACTGTTGAGCTACAGGGTAAAACCCACAGATGCGGTCAGGGAAGACTCTTACCTGATTCGATTTTGTTAAGTATTTTCCTTGCACATTGCATGAAAGCCTCTTCAACGTTCTCACCAGTCAGTGCACTCGTTTCCAGGAACATCAGCTCTAAAAGTGACATCAAAGAAGACAGCAAGTCATGGTTAGAAGATAGCAATATTTACATTTTTAATTATTGCATTTATTCATTCACTTTGGAGAGAGTGTGAACTACGGTGCATGTGTGGTGGGAGAGAACACATTGTAGGAGTTAGTTCTCTCCTTCCACTATGTGGGTCCCAGGGATGGAACTTGGTCCTCAGGCCTGGAGGCAAGTGCCTTTGTCCACTGAGCCATCTTGCTGGCCCAATGACAGTGACTTTGAACTGCTAACAGCCTGCACAGCATTCTCATAGAGTGACAAGCAAAACTCAGTCCAGTACCTAAATCCTCTAATTTCTATAAACATAAAGTTAATATACATAAATATGCATTTTTGTTGTTATTTTATTTATTATTTTTTAGGTAAGGTTTCATATAGTTGAGGCTGGTTTGAACTCTTGACCCTTACCTCTTCTGTCTCAGTGCTGGAATTACAGGTACCATCACATGCAGGTACATTAATGTATTAAGTAATGGGGAATGCATTGAAGAATGATCATTATTATGCCCTAATTCCTGAACTGACAAGAAGAAGTAAGCACACTGGCTAAAACTGTGACTTAGAGCCGCAATTTCCTTCTCCAAGTGATGATCTGCAGGTCTCCATGAACGCAGACACGGAGCTGATGCATCACAGCATTGCGCACAAGCAGGACCCATGTCTGTCCAACCAGACACAGCCCTGCTGCCCAGGAAAAGCCATCCAATTTGAAAATGTGTGCATTTGGATATCCTAGATAATTTTTACTAATTTTTCTCTCCAAGCATTAACAGTTTTAATTGGGGAGGTTGGGTAGAAGTCTCACTTGATTTACTTTTATTATTTTGTGTGCATGGGTGTTTTGTCTGCATGTATGTCTGTGTACTACATGTATACCTGGTGCCAAAGGAGGTGGTGGGCTGGGATTGAACCTGGTCCTTTGCAAGAACAAGTGTGCTTAACCACTGAGCCAGCTCTCGAGCTCTGAAGTCTGGCTCGAAGTCAAGCTCCTCTATCCCCAGAGCAGGGGCTGATTCCAGTGGAAAGCCCCGCTCCGGGCGTTAGCTGCGCCACTGCTATTAGCCTCTGGTCTGTCCTGATAAGGGACTTTCCTTGTTGTACTAAACAGCTCCTGCTTTCTAAGTAGCTCTAAAACGGCAGTTCTCAACCTGTGAGCTAGGACCGCTGGAAAACAGATATTTAGATTACGATTCATAGCAGTAGCAAAATTGGAGTTATGAAGTGGCAACAAAAATAATTTTCCAACTGGGGGTTAGCACAGCATGAGGAGCTATAGTAAAGGGTCGCAGCGTTTGGAAGGCTGACAGCCGCTGCTCTAAAACATCCCATGTGCGTGGTCTGCATTGCGTCTTTCTTCCTTCTTCCTACCCACTCCTCCCCCCACTTTTTGAAACAGTTTGCTTCAAGCTTTCAGTAATCCTCCTGCCTCTGCCTCCTAAATACAGGGACTACAGGCCCACAACCCTGTGCCTGGCTTGTGTTTATTTTTTTAGTAAAAGCCCATCAAACTGGGAAAACAGTTTTCTGTCTTTGAGTCCAAACAGATGTGGCCGTAAGGATATATTAGTATGAGCTGGCTCTCAGAATTAAGGCTCTTCCTGAATGTTTGTAATGCTGTTATCTCTATAAACAATTGATAACTTTGCAATGCAGTTTAAACATTATTAAATTTGATACCTAGTCTACATAGTGAGTTCTAGGACATCAGGACAACCAGGACTACATAGACAGTGTCTGTCCCCCCAAAAAAATCAAAGAAAGATTCGTTACCATTAAACAAATGACTTAATGTAAGAAAATGAAGCCAGCTTGCCGAGTGTTTCTTCTGCTTCCTTTCTATGTGGGATGACTACTTCACCAACTATGTTTCGAGATACATAAAATGTGTGCCACCCTAAGATGGCTAACATCCCAGAGACCTAAAAGTCCTACGGAAGGTAAATTACCTTGCTTTCCTCAGCACATTGGCCTTTGTCTGAGCTCTGCTGAACTCTATCTAAGTTGACGGGGGAGATTCCACAATGTCATAAGATGATTTAATCTCAAAACTCCACCAGATGTTTTAAACCCAAAGAAATGTCACTGTGCCCAG
>LOJH01030438.1:0-13423 GCA_001685095.1 Ellobius talpinus | reverse complement strand
CAGGACACATGGAATCACACTCCTACAGCACATGTGGGGTCACACTCGGCATTTATTTCCACTAAAATAATCGTCCAGCACCCAGGGCAGATACTGTTGTTGGAGAATCAGGGTTAATCTACCTGGGTGTGAACTTAGTAGGCAGAGAATAGAGAGAAACAGTGTCTCCTCCAACATAGGCATACACAGTTCCTTTCTCAGTTCCCAGAAAACAGTAAACATCTCACAGGTGGCAGTAGAGGGTGCGGAGCAGGGAAGATAATAAAGATGTGGAGGGGTCCGGCTTCAAACAAAATTACAAGGCTCAAAGGCATGGAGAGAATTAGGGGAATCAGAGAGAGCAGGAAAAAGATGGGCACATGTGTAGACATGCAGAGAACATGAGAGAAGGGGAGACCGAAGGAAAATACCAAGCAAGTGCCAGCAGGAGGGTCTCCACTGGGCAGGCGTAGGGACCACTGCTGTGGGAGATGGCTTGTGAAATACCCTCAGCGACCCTCTGGTTACAGATGGCAGGGGCCTGCCATACAGGATATGTGACATTAAATATCACATAAATGATATTTATATCATTTATCATCCAAACTGGGTCATCTGGGAAAGTGAGAGGAGGAACAATTCATAATCACACTAGGACACCAGGTCAGACCCGGGCAACGGGGAGCCATGTGTCCCCTGTGCCTAGAAAGCGTTTTTATAACCAAGAGTTAGCATATCTGAGTCATCAATGTAAACTGCAAGAGGGTACTGTTTCACTCTCTCCTTTCCTCCCTCTCTCTATCCTTCCTCCCTCTCTTCCTCTCCCTYTCCCTTTCTCTTTCATACTGGCTTTAAATCTAGGACTCCCCTCATACAAAGTGTCTTACCACTGATAATCCAATTTATTTTTTTAGATTTATTTTGAGAGAGGGTTTCACTAACTTGCTTAGGCCGCCCATGAGTTCACACTGCTGCCCCAGCAGCCTTGAATTTGTGGTCTTCCTTCTTCTGCCTCCCTGGTAGCCGGAACACAGGCATGCATCACCAGACCTGACTTGACCTATTCTTTTCTGTTCTGAAAAGAAGGCACATTCCATAGAAACAAATGCCTGATATTTATAAACAGTGTGTGTCAACTGATGAGAAGTTAGTGGCCAGCATGAAGAACTTCCAGATGAATTCACAAGTTCAATTCAACTGTGAAATTTTTTTAGTTAATGAATTGATTTTGTGTGTGTGTGTGCTCCCTGTCATATGGGTGGAGGTCAAGGACAACTTGATTTTCTCTGTGATAGTTTGAATAAAAATGGCCCCATAGGTCCACAGGGAGTGGCACTATTAGATGTGGCCTTGTTGGAGTAGGTGTGGCGTTGTTGAAGGAATTATGTCACTAGGGGTGGGCTTTGAGGTTTCAGAAGCTCAAGCCAGGCCTAGTGGCTCTCTGTCTCTTCCTGCTGCCTGTGGTTCCAGATGTAGGACTCTCAGCTACCTCTCCAGCACCATCTCTGCCTGTGTGCTGCCAGGTTTCCCACCATGATGACGATGGACTAACTCTCTTAACTGTAAGCCAGCCCCAATTAAATGCTTTCCTTTATAAAAGTTGCCATGGTCATGGTGTCTCTTCACAGAAAAAAAAAAAACCAAAGGCGCTCACCTGTCACATGGTCCTGAGAACAAATTCTGATCTCAGGCTTGGCGGCAAATGTGTATACCCACCAGACCATCTCTCTGGTCCATTACCATTTTTATTTAATGTGCAGTGGGCATAATATACAAATTATTTGCTGTTTATCTGAAATTTAAACTTACCCATATGTGGGTATTTTTAATGGTTAAAAATGACAGTTCCACCAAGATAGAACATAGGGTTCTATAGATTTAATTATTAAATCAAATAGAAAATTCTTTGGGGACAACTTCTATGTGCCAGGCAAAGTGCTGTGTGCCAGAGTGGAATCCCAAATGCCCAGAACACACCTTCCACTACCAATTCCTAGGTCACAGAAGGAGGGAGTAGAAAGGAATTAGGATGATATTTACTGAATCTATTCAGACCTAGAACCTGATTTTTCTGGTTCCCTCAATAAATCCTCACTCTCGTGAGGGTTGTTCTAGTTTCAGGTGAGGGCATTAAAGACCAATGACAAAGCCTGGGTCAGAGCCCAAAAAGTTAGCTAAGGCTGACACTGGGTCTGCCTGTGCACTAACTTTCACTGCTGTGATAAAGGACGTGAGCTGAAGAACGGAAGGGAGGGAGTTTTCCCCAGGCTCATGGTAGCAGATGTTTCACTGCTTGTTCCATGGCAGTGGCCCCTGGAGAGACAGCACAGCATGTTGGCAGAAGTATGGGGAGAACCAATTGCTCAGGTTGTAGTGTCCAGGAAGCAGAAAGAGAAAGGGGCCTGGGCAAGAGATTCCTTTCAAAGATCCCAACCCATCCCCCTTCTCCCACACACAAACTGAGACCTTACTTTCAATCCATCCAGTATGAGTTCATTAGTGGATGATCACACTGATCAAGTCAGAAGCCTACTGATCCAGTTACCTCTCCAGACTGGACTCCACCAGCTTGAGGGGAGGTACACTTTCAACATCTGAACCTATTAGGAGACACTCTCTGTTAGTATTCAGGCATCTGTACTGGCCTGACCTTGGAGTATAGGCCCTCAGCTGTGGCCTCTAAAGCACCTCCTGTGCACAGTCACTATGTTCCCCTTTAAAAGGGCCCTGCCCACCTCCCGTCTCTCTCTCTCCCTCCCCCTCTCCCNCTCTCTCTCTCTCTCTCTCTCTCTCTCTCTCCTCTCTCATCTTCTGTCTCTCTTGTCCCCAGAGGCCGCTCTCCTTTCTCCTCTCTCCCATTTTCCCATTCACTTTCCCCCAATAAAAACTTCTCCACCTGAGCTCTTTTGCATGGCACCTTTCTCTCTCGCATGCCACCTTTCTAAACTAAAACACTTCCTATACTAACTGTAACAGTTTGACTCCAGAACCACATTCTTTCCCATCTAAAGGTGTTTTCTGTAAATTTACATACAAATGGTTGCTGCAGCCATCAAAAGTGGTGTTGTCATGAACTTTTTTAGGTCCAAGTCCAATGACTTCATCGTCAAAGTAACGGGTGGAGGTTAGAGTAAGGGCGATCCAAGGACAGGGTAATGAGAAGGACACTGTTGGAAGATGTAGCACTTCTGTGGACAGCTGCTCTCTGTATCTCTTTCAGCCTGGTGCTCTTTCTTTTGGAAATCTCACCTTTTCTCCACCTCCCTCTGCTTAATCATATGTTCTGTGTTGTCAGAACTTTGACCTATGGGCAGCCAACATCATTTTCTAGTAGCAGAATCTATCTCAGGCTTCCAGCTTCAAATACTTATTACCAAATGGCTAAGTGTTCCAAAACTCCTGGTTTTACTTTGTCTTATTTTGCTTGGAGACAGGTCTCCTGTAGCTCAAGCTGATCTTATACTCACTACGTAGCTGAGGATGACCTTGAACTTCTGATCCTCACGCCTCTACTTTCTGAGCACTAGCATTCCAGGCATGTGCCAGTATACCCAGTTATGCAGTCCTGCGGGGTGGATGCTGGCCTTCCACAATGCTAAGCAAGCATTCTACCAAATGAGCTACATCTTCAGTCCCCTGGCTTAATTTTTTTAAAACAGATTTATTAAGTATTAAAATTTGTGTACTATAAAATTCAGCCACTTACTACTCCAAGTATGCTATGCAGATGTCCTAGTTCCCATGGCCAGGGATCCTGATGTTGGTGCGACAGCTTTGACTCGGGCTGTCCTTGAGCAGCCTTGCTCAGACTTGTGGATCACAGTATGTCACTGTGATTAGCTTCTCTAATCAGAAGATTCTGAAGGCTGACATTTGCTGCAGGTCTTGAAGGAGGCATTAGCTCTAAGCAGGAAGAACAAAGAGAGGGAAGAAAGAGAAAGCCATTCTTGTCAGGGGCACTCACTGGGAGTGCAGAGTCCTAGATGGGACTTTTAGGTTTCAACCTTGGGAATCCAGATAGACACAGGTGACATCAAGCAAGGTTGTACTTCTAGAGCAGTGGTTCTCAGCCTGTTCATGGCATCTTTGGGGGTCGTATGTCAGATATTTACATTGTAATTCGTAGCAGTAGAAATTTACAGTTATGAAGTAACAACTGAAAATTTTATAGTGGGGGCCATCACACATGAGAAACTGCACTAAAGGGTTGCAGCCCTAGGAAGGTCGAGAACCACTGCCCTAAAGAAAGAGAAGACAGAGGAGGCTGGTGTGGTCACATGGGGTTTGAGCTTCCAACACCCACATGGGGAGGAGAGCCTGGAAGGTTGAAGGTTACAGTTAGAAATCTACCGTCATCTTCATCACAGACTCCACATGAAGCCCACTAAAAATAATCTCTTACTCTGCTGTTGAGCTCAGAGACAGGTTAGCAGGGAAGCAAGGCCATTCTGCAGAAGAACGCGCTCAAACCATCCAGAAGGTGAAGGCAGTCACCACCATATCCTGCGTGTTGATTCAGCTCAAGCTCGACCTCTGTGTGTCTGGGCGTGGTGGGGGTGGTGGTGTGTGTGTGTGAAGAAATATTCCACAGAAAACCTCGGCTTAGCAGTTTAGATATTAAATATTGAAAAAGGAAGATAACCTGCTATCATTACACACATTATTTCCCTTAGAGTAGCATGGTGAGCGCTAAAAGAATTTCCTGATTTACAGTCAGTATTTAGTCAAAGTTTCGATTTTTATTGATTTGTTTTCTCCTCATGGTTGTTTAAGGTAAATTTTTAGAGATTATGGATAATATTTTTAAAAGAAAAAAATTTAAGAAAAGAAAAATCACCTTAAATTCTGTCACAAATACATTTTCTGAGTTTTATTTCTTTTTGAAAACTATTTTTTTTTAGTGACAGGGTCCCTGACTGTCCTAGAACTGGCTATGTAGACCAGACAGGCCTGGAACTCACAGAGATTCTCCTACCACTGCCTCCCTAGTGCTGGGATTGAAGGTATGTGCCACCACAGCCATCTTAAAATATTTTTTATATTAAAACTTGTGCTTGCTTATGTGAAGGTCAGAGGGTAACTGGGGGATGGGTCCTCTTCTTCCATGGAAACCAAGCTCAGGTCTCAGGCTTCCAGGCCACTGAGGCATCTTTACAGCCCTAATCATTAATTTTAATTTTAAGTAATAGTGACAGATTTAGATGCCAATTAAAACAGAAGGGTTGTGTATAAAAGCACCCTGATTCTGTCTCGGCTCCTTCACACTAATGGACAGAGTAGTTTTGCTGGACTCTGTTTCCACGGCACTTGCTCCGTCATTCCTGATTCCTGCAACCCAACATGCTGGCCTTCGAAGCCAGGCTTTTTAAACTTTTCTATTCACGGCCTCTTCTGGCCTGAGAATTTCTTTTATGTGACCCAGGTATATAGGTATGTAAAGCAGCAATACAAATCCAAAATTTACTAATAATAAATCATAAAGAAATGTATTTTGAAGGAATTCATTGGCATACATATATTTTACCATTTATTAAAGATGGAAGCAAATTTTCATACTAATAAGTGGAATATGCCTATTTTTTGCATGAAGAATTAAACCTTGGCTGTACATTTGATACTGTAGGATATGGAGCTTCTTCAACATCTTCGAGAGTCAATCAATATTTTGATTTTATAATTACCAAGGCCCAAAATGCCTCTTTGCATAAGATTGTAGTATGAAATGCCAGGACTCTATTTAGGCTCATCTCAAAAATAGTTGGAAATTCTGTCCTAATCCCAAGTCAAAATTTATTTAATAATTTTTTATGAGCCTTAAGTCAGCAAATCAAACAGTAATTTTGAATATCAAACATTCTAACATAATGCAGCCCAAAGATAAACTTTGAAACTTGCATGCTGAGGAGTGCCAGTAGGGAAGCATTGCCTTTGTTTTCCATTGTTAAAGGGCTGTATTTCTGGAAGGGTAGGAAGCTTTCCACGTCGGTGAGAACACTGTAGTTTATAATATAAACAGACTGAACCTGAGTCTGTTTCAGGTAACACTGATTGGTACTGCATGTTGTGATGGCGTGCACAGTGCGGAGGATGCATGTGTGTGCTCCTAACCAGGACAGTTGGGGGGGGGAGGTCATATGATGCCAGATGCTGTAGGCAACACCTGGAATTCACTACTTGTTTTATTTTGAAATAATTTTTGGCCATTGCCTGTCCAGAAGCCACGTCATTCAGTAATGTCAGGATCAAGATCCACAGTTTAAGAAGCTTGGCTATACATGTGGCGTGTGTCTCTCCAATGAAAACCCAGTAAGATTAAACAGGACATAAACTCCAGTTTCTCAGTCACTCACTGTAACTTAGGTACTCTGTCTTCATGCAGCTAGAAACCACCATGTTGGACGGGGTAGTTATGGAACATGTCACTGTTTTAGAAGCCTCTACAGCACAGCGCTCTTCTGGGTGAAAATATGAAAACAGATTCCTTTTGTTTTCTGGTTTAAAACAGAACATACACACGGAAAGGCCTATCTGTCATAAACATGGACAGTAACAATTACCGTAAACCAACAGACTGAGTCCAAGCAATCGATGCACTGTTCCTGGGAATCTAAATGCTATCTGATTTCACTTGGTCACTAACAGCTCATTCTGGGTCCCCTTCTGCCACCCTGGGCTGGCTCTACCTGTTCCTGGTCTTTTCAGACTGGCTTCTTTCACCCACAGTAGGAGAAGAACAAGAAGAGCTCCTTCCTGGTAGGATGGCTACTGATTTGTACCATGTGAGTATACGATCACTCCGTTTGCTTGTCCTATCTATACACCTGCATATCTGAGTTGCTAATGAATTCAGGTCTATATTGTTTCTGGATTTTCCATTCTAAGCATACAGGGGCTAAGGTCTGTCTTTTAAGTGGGCTGTGTTTGAGCCTCGCTGTGTGCATTCTTGTGAGTGTCATCTGTGGCTCTTTTCACTCTGCTGGTGGGGACAGAGACTGTGTTTCCTGCAAAGTCTAGAATTTACATTCTGGCCGTTCTCAGCAAGGGATTGGTCACTCCTGCATGCTTTTCTTTTAAACATCATTCTCGCACAGATGCTGCAGTCTCTTTAATTGCTGCGACATTCTAATCCGTCTTCATTCTTGGTAGAGCCAGCCTTCCACGTTCCTTCAGGACAGAATTAGCCTGTCTTTATCACTGTGCTCACGTATAAATGACATAGATATACTAGGGCTATAAATATACTTTTATATGGGGTCTGGAGAGAAGGCTCGGCTGTGAGAAGTGCTTAGAGAAGACCTAGCGTTTGGTTCCCAGCACTCACATTGGTCAGCTCACAACCACCTAGAGAACTCATGTCTTCTTCTAGGCTGTGCAGGTACAACATGCACAAGGTGCACATGCATACAACTGGGCACACACACATATAAAAATACATGAAAAAAGTTTAAATGCCTTTATATAACTACACACATGTAAATAAAACTAAATAAAAGTTTAAATGCTTTTAGGCCAATTACATGAAAATTTGGGTACATTGTTATGTAAATTACTATGAAAGGTAAGTCTTTCCATGATACTGCATTTTCTCCTGTAGTGACATTTTATCAGCTTTGTAGTATTTAATAATACAAGTAAACTGTAATATATTTAACCAAATAAGTTGCTTGCCTATGTATCTTTCTTATTTTCCTATCACCCTATTAAATTGTAAATTGCTTTTTTAGACTGTATTCTTTTACGAAGTAATTCCATTTATGGAATCAAACCAATATAAATTATCTGAGATGAAAAATACAAAGTGATGTTTATTGTAGCATTAGTGATAATCATGAAAAATTAGAAGTGGCCAGTGAATCGACACTTGGCAAATGGCTGTTTACAGCACCACCACACTCATCAGAGCACCATGCAAATGTTTGGTGGTCAAGGAGACTGGCAAATTACTACCAGGCGTTTTATGTAAAATGCACCTGTGCTCTGATGATGAACGTTAAAGTACAGCCCTTAGTAAGAGACACACTGCAATGTACACCAAACCGAAGGAGAAGGGTGATACAGTGAGAGGAGCCGAGAAGCGTGTTTGTGAGAGAGGGGAAGGAAACAGACAGTCTTCCCTTTTATCTCTTGAATCTCACAGAACTTATGTCACCTCATAATAAAAACATTTGAGAATCATTTTTAAAATAGACCGCATGATGCATGAAATAATAAGACAGCGATACCCCAGGGGAAAGCTCAGCTCTGAGAAAAGCAGTACTGGAGTCGTAGTTTTCTATGAGTCTAGACACAAACACGGCGGGTTAAAGGGGGACTGCACACTCCAGCTCGGCAGAGGAATGTACCACAAGGACACAGAAGTCCTGAAAGACATCCGTCTCTTTGGACCAGAATAACCCCCTTAGTTATACGAGGGACCTAATGACCAGCCACTTGGTGAAGATGCTCTAGAGACTGTAGGCCCTTAAAGATTTGGTCAGGGTAAGTTTTTAAGGTTCTCATTTCTGAGTATGAGCTGCAAGTAAGTCAAAGAGACACTAGAAGATGCAGGGGGATTCCTCCTGCGGTCTTGGGGAGACACTGGAGACTGGTCATAATCTGGCAGGTGGGGTAAGAGTTTTCTCTGAAAAGGACAAATACCCCCATTAGTCAGTCATGTGGAGGAATGCTCGTGTAGTGAGGCAGGTCTTTGGATTAGTGCAGAAAGGGACATTTATCTCCCTTGCTCCCTCTCATTAGCTCACACCCTACCCTCTGGGCACAATGGACCTAGAAGACTATAGGAGGCCCAGAGGCATTTTGGTGGTTGACATGAGCCATCACCAAGGTGGCAGGATGGAGGACAAGGCTATAGAGTTGGGGGAAATAGCAGCTACAGAGTCAGTGGATGCTCTTCCTGCAGCTGACATCCAACTGTGGGGACGGGGTGCACAGAACCCAACAGCTGCTCATGCCTTGTTGTCATTGCCATTAGAAACAACACTGATACTTGAATATCGCTGAAAACCAACTCAGTCTGAATGCTTAGGGGAGCAGTCTAGGCCCGTTTGTCCCAGACCTTCCCTAGTCAAGCCCAACTCATAGCTGGCTCTGAAACCACAGCTTTCTCTCTCCAGCCTTAAGTGTCAGGCTTGTAGAGCTGTGTCTAATTTGGATTACACTGCCCTGCAGATTAATATTGGGTAAGAGCTTGGTTCATCGCAGGGCACAAAGTCCTACAAAAGGATCCCATTAGCCCTGGCAAACTGCCAGCTTGTCTTTGCCAGAAAATTAATGAAACCATTTATTGGAGTGTAGAGGATCAAACAATGCATGCTGTGCTGCTGTGGGTCACACTGTCCGTGTTCCGACCCATCCATGCTATGCTTCCATTAAGGGGGAAGGAAGGAGACAGACTCTGGTGAGCTCTGGACATTCTTCCTGGTGTGCTACTTCACTTAAAATCCGTAAAGTAGCCCAGAGATTGAGGACCACCATTATCACCTATTCACAAATAAAGACACCAACATGGAGAATGGCTAAGAACTTGGTCAAGATGACATGGGGAGTGTGACTAGCAAGTGGAAGCTGGTGAAAGACAGATCTCATTCCAAAAGCTTCCTCTGTCTTTCTCTTCGTTACAACTTTCCCTCCTCCTTCAGTTCCGTGTTTAGCAGAATGCATTTAATCAAGGATGCCTTCTGAGACTGAGCTGGGGGATAACCTGCTGAGCCTGGCCTGCAGTAAGCTTTGGTGGAGAAAAATGGGCTGCAAGTCATGTCTGGGTAAAGAAAACTCCTGGCCTGTGGTTCACCTCCTCAGTCCTAGTGTGGGGAGTCTCACTATACCCATGTGCACAAGTGGGGTGATTTAAGGTTCAGGTTTGTTCAAGCAGAAGATGCATGATGGGTTAAATTTTTTAGAATCGCAACAGCTATAAGTAAAGCTTTCACCCAGCACAGGACTAGGAGGCTGTGCATCTCCAGTGTCTCTGTGACCTTCTGGTGCTGTCTTCTTGGCAGACATGGGCTTCTCTGTAGTGCTACAGAGAATAGATAAGACAGGCAAGACCATG
The DNA here is from genome assembly GCA_001685095.1 of Ellobius talpinus. Classification (NCBI taxonomy): domain Eukaryota; kingdom Metazoa; phylum Chordata; class Mammalia; order Rodentia; family Cricetidae; genus Ellobius; species Ellobius talpinus. The sequence continues at coordinate 3,393 of LOJH01030438.1, read as the reverse complement.
TCAGAACCATAGCTCAAGACACAAGACTACGTTAGAACCATCGCAGCCTGGCCCTTCAATACAGCAAAGCTCAGCTTCTCCCAGGGTGAAGAAGGGTCACGTGGTGGGCACCTCTCCATCACTCCTGAATTCTCATTGGCTGTCACCACTGTTGAATCTTCTGGGATGCCCCATGCTGGACACTGGGCTCACAGGAGCAGAAAGATCTTCTGAGAGAGTCCTGTCACTTCAATGAGATTTTACTAAGTAATGAGGCCTATTGAGGGGAAATTCTAGCTAACTATGAGCCCCAAAAGAGGCATTGGAAGCAAAGTTGTAAAACCTCTTCTATTCAGTCATAAGTGGTTCTGTCCCGGTGTTTTCCATCAGGGTCTTCAACATCTTTCCTCCCTCACACTGTCCCAGTTATCTCTACCAGGCCCAAACCCATCTCCCAAACACCCTTGGCCTCTCAGGAAAAACATCCAACTTCACATCTAACACCCCCATTGGTTTAGACTATGATTAGAAGGGCGTGGTCTTGTTTCTTCTGCTGGTACCAGATCTGGGGACTTGTCTACTTGGATTTCAAAGTGGAGCAACATCTCAAATCCTTACTGACTGTAAGGATAAGTAACAGCTCGGGACCCCAAGACCAAGTTCTCAGCACAAAGGAGATTTATTTGTCCCAGAGGGATGAAGGGCAGGGAATAAGAGACAAAGACAGGAGACAGAGGACAAGGGAGAGGTGGAAGGGGTATTTGTCCTGGGGGACAAAGGACTGTCTCTGGATAAAGGGGAGACACAGGTAGCCATTAGGAAAATGGCAGTTTATAAAGGGGAAGGGGGAACCAGGTGCTAGGATAAGGTGCTGAATTTTAATTGGGCATGTTAATTAAGTGAACCAAAGGGGGCTTTTGATTGCTAGACTTTACTACTTTGACAGCTGGACCTTGATGGTCAGGCTCAGGAGGTGCAAGGGGCCAAATGAGGGAACAAACCTTGGTGGTTAGCTCTAGGAATGGAATTTAGTGGATTTCAGTAAGGCATAGGGAATGAGGGAGAAGGGCAAGGCCCACCCACCAGAGCCACGTTTGCCATGCTCGAGCTGGCCAGAGTCCCTTCACTGACTCTACTACATACACCGTAACCAACTGTCATTTTTAAATACAGGAGTCATGGATATAGAAAAGATTGCTTTTCAATTCAATTTTGAGTAAGGTATGACCACATTTAAGTATTTCCATCAACTAATAAAGAAATGGACCTTTTATTTATGACTTTCATGTTACATAGAGGATATGTCCCTGGAATTTTTTAATCAGAAACTCCAAATTCTTACTAATGTAATACACACGCAAAAACCATAAACCGTGTACTGGTTATTGGGTGTGGGGGTTCTCCAGAGGAACAGAATCTGCAGCAGGAATATATTTATTAGAAGCACATCTAGTAACTCAGTTTACACAGTATTGTTTAGATATCCAACAATGGCAGAGACTGAGGACCCAGAGATGCTTAGCACATCGGGCTGCATGTCCCCACAATCCCAATCTGCCTCTTAAGTCCTGGGAGACTTCTAGGAAGCCAGTGGTCTTCAATCCATGCTGAAAGGCTGAAGAATCACAAAGAGCAAACCCCTTTCCCTTTAGACCTCTATATCAGGGCCACCTGCTGCTCACATTTAGGATGAATCTTTCCATTGTAATTAACCTGATCTAGAAACCCCCCACAGGTGTTCACAGAGGCTTCTCTCTTAATCAATTCAGATCTGGTTAGTTTGACAAAGTTAACTATCATGTGTATATAGGGACAAGATGAACTGTGTCTTTGTCCCTGCTGTTTATGTTCCCATTAGTCCCATAAGCACAGACAGTAAAGACACAACAGCCCTCCAGAGATAGAGCAAAAAACCATGATCGGGCACTTTGTGAAGCCACCCTGGAGAGGCATATGGCAACAGTAAACAGCCATGGCCTCTGCAAGAGGTAGCTGTAAGAGGCTGTGACTAAAACCCAGCAGGAGCAAAGATGACCAAGTATGGGACAGATCCACTCACCCCTGGCAGGGAACCCCCAGCAAACCATGCATACCACCCAAGTCCACATGGTGAACCAATGAGTTGTACTGTGGATACCTACAGGAACAGAAATTGCTCAAAGTCAGCTGTATCACCAGAGGCCACCCCAGCACCGGTGACAGTTCACAAAGCTGAGAGCCTGGAGCAACTGCCTGTCCTGCAGACAGTGCAACAGGTTGGAGAGTGTCTTTTCCAAGTGCCTCAGTTGGTCTCAACCTCTTCCAACAGCTCAGTGGGTTTCAGCTTCCTACAGGCAGTTGGCCTTCTCTGAGTCTTCTTTGCGGCTTAGCTTGACGAAGAGGCACTCTCCGCAGTTATTGCTTACTCTGATGGGGAGGGGCCAAGTGAATCTGATCAGTTTCAGGGACTTCCTGGAGCTATTTTGAGTTGTTTACCTTCCTGCTTAAGGAACTTCTCTTCAGGGTGGAATGATTTAATCTCTGAGAAAACTGTTATACATCACCAAGGAAAGAATGATTTCAAAGAAAATGAAACTGCCCTGACAGGATTCATATCTGCACTTGAGAACTTGGAAGCAGTAGCAGAAGTACCAAAAAACATGGCCGAGCATGGTGAGAATGAACTGCAGAAGATCTCCCCGAATTCAGAGCAGGGAAGGAATGCAGACAAGCTCCTGTGGCTGCCCCTTCGTTCTGTGAACATGGCTGAGTACTCTCTCTGCAGAGTCCTGAGCCTGCCAAAGGGCATGTGGTATATATCTGTGCAGACTGCTGGGGTCAGCATGGGTGACCCTCTCTACAAGTAAGCTTTTTTGAGCTACAGCAGAGGTGACAGAGGTGAGATACTGGATTAGGTTGGGCATCAGGGTCCCTTTTCCCGTCTACCTTGTTCCTACACAGGATTCTGAACAGTCTGAGAATGACAACTTCTGACTAAGTCTTCCAGGTCACCACTCAGGGGTATTTTCTGAGGTCAGTAGTAGAACTCATTTCCTTTTAGGACTTTGTTTATTTGAATGATAAATTTTAAATATTTAGACAAGTGGTTTGGAAGGTTTGTAACTTTTATATCGGGAGCCCCAGACATGTCTGGGGTGTATTTGCCTTGCAGCTTCCCTTAGTCCTAGGTATGTGAGGCCCAGGATACCACACCATTCACTGGCACCTTTGCAAGCGACTTTGGTAAATAGAGCGTCCTCACATTGTTCTATTTTGAGTGGACCATCTGCCTCCTGTGGGAACTGAAAGACCCCAGCTTATAGCCTTAAAAGACCCCAGCTTATAGCTTGCACTGTAATGCCATATTACAAGGCTTAAGAAACAAACAAGTCAGGGCTTGTCCCAGGCCAGAAGGGCGTAGTCAGGAATGAACAA
>LOJH01030437.1:0-17109 GCA_001685095.1 Ellobius talpinus | reverse complement strand
TAACCCTCCCCCTCCTTGGTTTCTCTGCATGGTGTGCAGCATCACTTCGGCTTGATTATTCCTGGGTCTGTTTTATTTCCCACCTTTGTTTTGCATTTGAACATCTTCCTTGGTGATCTGCAAGAGTCACTAGGTGCCTCAAGTCAAGTCTGACTGAGATCCCACTCTACTGCCCCAGGGCCACCTCCACCCACCCACCCTCGGTAGACAAGGGCAAATTCTTCCCTGGCCCAGATGCTACCATCTCAAACTATCGAGGGTCCTAGGGCAAAGAGGGCAGGGGACCTCTAGTCTCTAGATTGGGTGAGAGGAGTAATTGGGGAGAGGGAGGTGTGTCTGGGCTCTAGGGTCCATAGCCATTGCACTGCTTGCTCAGACTAAAGCCAAGAGGCCTCTCCCCACCCTGATCTGATTGCCAAAGGGCGCTGATGCAAGGGAAATGCTTAAAAATGCTTATTTCTCACATGCAAAAGCCAGGCTTCCAGTTTCTTAAGCTGAGCTAGTCTGCAGCGCTGCTCACTGCACTGTTGCTGGATGGAAGACACGAAGACCTTGTCCTGTGTCTGAGCTGGAGGTCGTGAATGTGAGGAGCAGTTCTGTTACTAAGAAGTCTCTCTCCTAAGGCAGCCCAAGACCTTGCCCACTAAAGGGCTGTTCTCCTCGCTTCCAATGTGGGGTGTGAAAATCACTGAAACAGTTCTCAAGGTAGCATCTTTCCCATTGGCCCTTTTTCTCCAGCCAGTTTCCCACCCTCTTCAAGCATTGGATCTCTTAGCTTTGCTCTGAATCCTGGAAGTCAGTTTCTACACAGGCTGAAGAATTCGTTATCACAGTCTTCATGGAGATAACGAACATCTATATTTTTGTGTTTTCAAATATCTTTTAGGTTGTTAAAACTAAAACTCATATTGTTTTTGCTGCTTGCTAAGAGTTATGGGATTGTTGCAAGGAAGGGGAGTGAGAGAAGTCTCAGCAGTCAGGAGCACTGGCTGCAGTTCTGAAGGACCTGGGTTTGATTCCCAATACCTACATGGTGGCCTACATCCATTGCTACCTCCAGTTCCAGCCTGTCCAACAGCCTCCATACACATGATACATAGACATGCATGCAAACAAAACAACTATACACATAAAATTAAAAATAAAAGAAAAAAGTGGAAAGACAAGCAAGGAAAGAAGGAAATAAAACAAGTTTTAAGCTAATGTTCTCATACTGTGGGACGTTTTGTGATTGGTACAGAATCTACCGATAGTTCAAGCCAAGAGTGGATCCACTGAGCTGGTACCGATCGGAGGGGTGTGGTTTAGTTTTTCTTAGTGAGGCTATGGAAAGTCGGACACTGGCCTGTTTTTATTATTTATATTGATTCCCCTGATGATAGACAAACAGGCCTAAACCTGGGGCCGACAGGACCAGCAGGAAATTTAGGTCACGGATAGTTGCATTTTAAAAACTCCAGTTCTGAGAGCTGCTCCATCATGGTAATAGATTAATGATAACAGGACGCAGAGCTCTTAAATCATTAAAGGTGGCCAGATAGAGACAAATGGCTGGCTGTTTTGTTGGATGAACACTTTCCAAATCCCCATGGTGCTCTGTGTTGCTCTCAGAAGTCACCTGCCCCTCATTTCATGCAACTTCAAGCTCTGCTGGGCTGTTTACAGAAGACAGCTGCTTAACCGGACAGCTCTGTCTGAAGGGCAGCTTCACACTGTTTCCCAAGAGATGGAGAAAACATTCCAAAAACATACCTAGCCCCCCTGAAACATCTGCGTGTTTTGAACTGAACAGCCATTGAAGCTGTTCTTTCCCTATTTCCCCCAAATCAGGGCCTTTCCCTGTCCCCTTAGCCAAAGGTACAAGTGTCTCAGGGAGATTGCTTGATGAATCCTGTAAACGTTTTATGTTTTCCTGCCTTTGCTTTGGAGAAATGCTAATTTGTAATAAGAACTCTTAAGTGGATGGCTCTGTTCTTCCTGGGATGCAGGAAGCATGGCCTAGTGTAGTGGCATTTTAACAACATATTGAGGTAAAATATTATATTGAAATGTACAGCTTGATGAATTTTGACTAAGCAAAGACAGCTGTGTAATCACTACCCAGATCGGCCTGGAAGATTATCAGCAGCCCTGGAAGGCCTGCCTTCCCCCACCCCACCACTCCTTCTTATCGCAGGGCAGGGATTGCTAAAATCAGATTATTTTTCCATGGTTTCTATAATTTACATAAAGGGGATAATACAATGTTATTTTTCTGATTTTTTTATGCAGTGTTATATTTGGAGATTGATCCTTGCCCTTGCTTTATAATATAGACCATTCATTATCACTGTGATGTTATATTCCATTGGGTGACTATCTTAGATTTCCCTCAGGGCCATTGTCTGTGGTGAGTTGTTTTATTTTTTGAGACAGGGTCTCACTGTGTGTTCCTGACTGGCTTAGAACTTACTGTTTAGACCTGGGTAGCCTCAAACTCGCAGAGACCCTCCTGCATCTGCCTCTGTAGCACGGGGATTGAAGGTGTATGGTACCATGCTCATGATGGGCATCTTTAATAGGAGAGAAAACTTGTGGACCCTGATTTCATAACCATGAGGATATCACTATCTCTCAGTCCCTCGGAATCATCCATTCTGCAGGCACAGAAAACCAATTAGTTCCAGATTCCCCAAACAGAGAGTAAACTTAGGCAAACCCTTGTGCTGTGAGATCGCCCTCCCCGAGTCTGCTTTCCATCGGTTGCAGCTTCTGTGTGCTGCTCTTGACTTTCTATTCCTCATGCCATTATTTTATTACCCTATTACACTATTACTCTTGTGCTTCAACAGCTCCTTTTCTAAACATTCTGTCCTGTCTGCCGTTCCTCTGAACCACCTCCTCCTGATCCTTTGTGTAAAACCTTCTCTACTATCAGCCCATCAGCACACTGTACTGGCGTGAACGTCAAGGTACTTCCCAGTCCAACGGTGACACTACCCTCAATGCTCCTGCCTTGGCTCCAGCCTCAGTGTTTGTCACTTGCAGTGTTGAATTTGCTCCTATCTTCCTGGTTCTACCCCATCTCTCAGTGCTCTGTTTTCTTCCCTACACTCTCTGCTCAAAATCCCTGTGAATTCTATCTCAGAAGAAAAGCAAAAGTTCTAGCAACCAGCCGGCTAAGCAGTCCTGGGCCTCTGCTCTTTCTGCCTCGTCCCTCACCATCCTTCCAATCCCCTGCCTAAGAGCACTTCCTGTCCAGACAGCTTTTGCTTTGTTGGTATGACTCGTCCTGCTTCTTCCTGCCTTAGGGTCATGTTATGGTACCAGTCTCCCACATTTCAGAACACCTCTATTGCACTTTCTTCTGAGTTCTGCCTCCAGAACAGCTTCAAGGCTGCTCACTGAGATGATATGGCCTCACAGAATATTCCAGATTGTGAGTCACCAAATGTGGATGCTAAGCTCTGAACTCTGGTCCTGCTGCAAGAGCATCAAACCCTCTGAATCACTGAGACATCTCTCTAGCCTCAGCTTTTGCTTTTATTTTTCATTCTAAATGCTGAATAATATTTTGTAGTATGCATAGAGCACATTATGTCTATTTATTCACCCATCCATGGAGACTTAAATGAGCTGCTTGTAGAGACCATTGCTATCCTGTTTTCAGACTTCAGATTGGGTTCCTTTTGATGCATATCTCTTCAGTTCATTACAGTCCTTTCCACATAGAGGTAAGCACACAGTAAACACTGTGTGTTTATTCATTCTTTTATTTTGTCCATTCATTTTGTGTGGGGGGAGGAAGACAGAGAGAGCATGGGCCACGACACACTTGTAGAGAACAGAGTACAACTTATAGGAATCAATTTTCTCATTTCACTTGGTTTTGTTCGAGGATTCAAATGTGGACCATCAGGTTTGGTAGCAAGTGTTTTCCCATACTGAATTATCATGCTGACTTGACAGATAGAACTCTGTGCTGTTTATACAGCACAGATTGGTTGATGCTGTATGATAGAATGCGGGACCAGTTCTATCTTCTGTCTGAGTCACTTTTGAATGACTCTAGCTGCCTGTAACTAGGGCTTAGGAGTGAGGTGAACATGGCATAGTCACAGTCTACTTTAATGTTTATGTCTGGAACTACCTTAAGGGTTTATAGCTAGTCATGAACCTTGCCAAGGGGCTTTAAGGAGCTGTAGATATACTGTAGGTTAGTATATCACCTCTGGTGGGTTACATTCATCTACTGCTATTCTTATCTTTAAGATTTATCTATTGTCTAGTGAGTTGGACTCTCTTGACTATTTGTTTTAGCTCAAATCATTGGAACAACCTTTCCTTTCCCAAGGGTTTAGATTCCCCTTTCCCACAAACATTTCTCTTTCTCTGACTGGGGTACACTGGAAAAGAAATGTGTGCCGGACAATGGTAAGCTACACCCCTGTTCAGGGCTGGGAGGATGGTCCAGTCAGTAAAGTGCTTGCTGCACAAGCATGAGAATCTGAGTTTGGACCCCTATGACCCATGTGAAAAGCTGCCCTTCCTTCTTATTCCACTATGGGGGAGGCAGAAACAGTAGCATCCCTGGAGCTTTGCTTGTCACAGTCTGGCCAACCAGCAAGCTCCAAGTTAAGTGCGAGACCCTGTTTCAAAAAAAAGGTGTCTGGGGTGGGGGGAGAGTGTCTGAGGCAGGAAATGTCCACTTCTTGCCTCCGAGTACACATGCACCAGCACACAAATGTGTGCACATAAAAGTACATGCACATGGATCTGCCATACTCAAGTATACCAGCTCATCCACTCACCATCTGACATCCTGGGAAATTCAACCTGAATTTCTTCTGAAGTAATAGTATCTATATCTAGATATAGATATAGCAATTAGGAAGAGTGAGAGAGTCTACAATTATCTTATTTTTTTCTCTCAAAAGGGAACTGGAGATGGATAATGAAGTTCAGGATAAAAAGACCTAAGAAGAAATACAAGTTTCTCTAGGATCATAAATTGAACACACTTAACTCAAAACCAGAGGTTAGAAAAGATAATATTTGAGTTGAAACTTCAGACCAAATGAAGAAAAGGGAAAAGTACATTCTATACAAAGAGATAAGCACATGAAAACACACATTGACAAAAAGAAATGGTTCAGAAGATTAAATCACAATGTATGAGGGAAAGATTATAGCTGTAGATCTGTTGAATTAATTTTGCTGGTTACATGTCGAGAAGTAGAAGTCCAATAGGCTGTTGGTTGGGTTTGGAGTGGGCAGAGGATTAGAATAGAGCTGATGCATTTATCAATGTACAGCTGATGCATCTGTCAATTTTATAGGTAAGAGTTAATGATAGATCACTGAGCTAAGAGATGCCATACAGTGACTTGACTAGGATTCTTTATTTCACTTTTATGCTGTAGTCTAGAAAGAGTTAAGTGGCCCATTCTAGATGCCACTCAAATAAGAAGATTCATGGATGAACAAATGACATTGAAATCAACCTAGAAACTTGTTCAAGAGACATCCTTACCAGGCTCCGTCTCAGATCTGATGAATTTAGCAGGAATCCCAAGATGTTTATGTACACATTATATTTGAGAAACTCTGACTCAGGGAATCCATTTTCTTTTTATCTTATTGCTTAGCCCTCTTCTCTAATAGCATGGTGACAACTGACTTATGATTTAAGTTATGAGGAAGGGAAAAAGAATAGAAAAGATAAATTTCCTTTAGAATATTAATCAAATTATTAAATATAATATTTTCTGTGTCATTAAAACAGAAAATTTAAAAATTTCATGTTACTTTAAAATGAGAAGTTCAACCACCCATTTGTGTTAGTACACGCTTTAATCCCAGTACTTGGGAGGCAGAGGCAGGTGATCTCTTTGAGTTCAAGGCCAGTCTGCTCTACACAGTTCTAAGACAGCAAAAAAAGATTAAGTGAGAGTGTCATTGGTTTGTGTTATGATTTTGAATTTTAAATCTCTGTTGATAGAAACCAGGCAGACATATTTGTCCCCATTTACTGGCTGCCAGATGCCACTTTGGAGAGAGTGTAAGAACAGAGTCCTTGGAAAAGGAATGCTTGACAGCTCTTCCAGATGTTTGTGGATATTATTTTTGATACCATATTTCAACTCTGCAAGTACTGACTTCTTGAAGTTTTAATGTAGAATTGGAAAACATTTCAGTGAGCTCAGTGGTTAAGAGCACTGTCTGTTCTTCCAGTGACCTCTGGGTTCACTTCCTAGCACCCATATGATAGTTCACAACTGTCTGTAACTGTAGTTCTAGGGGATCCAACACCCTTACTACAGGCATGGATGCAGGCAAAACACCAATGCACATTAAATAAAATTAAATAAATAAAATTAAACCACTGGTCTATATTTTGGATGAACTTTTTTTAATATACCTGATTTTAGAAGCTTTGGTTCACTAAAAGTTATAGACATTACAAATGTTAATACATTTCATTGTGTATTTTTGAAAACAAAATCTACATTTTAATGTCTCTACTGATCAGAAAAAATCTGTAAGAATAGAGAATCTGGCAATAATAGATAGATCTTTTCCATAATTTAAAGTTTTGCTCAGAAGCTAAGATTCTTATCAATTGTATTCCTTTTGTTGGTGTTGTTTTTCCCCTTGATTCAGGGTCTTGCTATGTAGCCCACACTGGCCTCATGCTTGCTGTGTATTGCAGACCAGTTTTAGATTTGCATTCCTTCTGCCTCAGCTCACAGGCGCTGGAACTATGGGCATCTACCGCCGTAGGCAACACGTCACTTGATCATTTGTCAAGAATAGTGGGCTTACACAAGACCAGCAGTTAGTTCAGTTCCCACCTCATCCTTGGCAAAATGCTTTTCCGAGAGAAAAGTCATCATGCAGAAGAAGGGCCAGCTTATGCATCATTTTTATTTTGTCACATACACTATCGAAAATACGGTTGAAGGCGCTCCTCTTCCTATTCTACTCCCCCACTTCCTGCTTAAATCTCTCAAGGACTGATTTACAGGTGTTTATTACCCTGCCCAATCATCAATTTTAACTCTCTGTACGTTCATGCTGTTAGTGCCATTGTGCACCCAAAGAATATGGCAAGAACTGCCTTGGCATTGTTAGGAAAGTCCTCTCAAAGAGTCTCTGGATCCCGCTTAGAAGGCCACTGCCCTGTAAAATCACATAGCTGATGAATGTTCCAAGATATTATGATTCAGGGCTGACTGGTAACAGTGCGTTTGAATTCTGGTCACTCTATGCCTTTCCTTTCTATCATTTTCCTGAAGACCCTCACTGGTCCCCTAAGGACAGAGAGGAAATGAATGCTACTGAGCTCTCTATTCATGCTGGCTCTTGCTCTTTCGTCTAATCATTTGACAATTATTTTATCTATCCCCATGTTTTAGTTCATTCTGTGCTAATACAATGGAATAATTAACTCCAGATAACATAGTGAATAGAATTTGGTACAAGTTCAAAGTTATGGAGTCTGCAAAGTCTGGTACCATGTATTAGCATCTGTGAAGGACCTCCTTGCTGCGTCATTCCATGATGAAAGTTGCAAGAGCCAAGAGTGAGCCTTTTAAAGGGTGTAAGTCTCATTCCTGAGGGACTAGCCTTACAACACAACCTCTTAAAGACCTCACTACCTAGTACTAATATACTGGCAATTAAGTTCCAGCTTGAGTTTTAAGAGGATAAACATTTAAACTATCACATCCTATTGCAAGCAAGTTTCTCAGTGAGCGCTACATGCTCTAACACGGGGCTTCTCATTTTCTACCCCACAGACCTCTTATATTAACTCATCATGACCTCAAACTTCAAAACACACATTTATTGATTTGTAATTCTGGAGATCTTACTGAAGTAGCATTAAATATAACCAGGGTCTCTTTCTCTCTAGCGGTTGTAGGGGAGGACTTGTTTCTTTGTCCTTTCCAGTTTCTGTGGGCCTCTGTATTCTTGGCTTGTGGTTTCTCTACTCAGTCTTCAGGGACAGTATTGTTGCACCTGTGAATCATCTCATCTCTGGCCAGAGCTGGGAAAAGCTCCCACCTTTAGAAGTCTTGAGATTAAGTTGGATCTATTCAAATAATGTAGGATCAGTAATTGCCTCATCTCAAGATCTGCAGTGTTAGAGCTTGACCTTCCAGTGCCCTCCCAGGCTCTTGTTTTTCATAACGAGGCCTCAGCTTGTGGTGCTGTTTTGAAAGTTGTGGACCCTTGGGACATAAAGCCTGGTTGGAAGAAGATACTAGGATTTGAGCCTCTGAGGGTTATAACTACTGCAGATTCCAATCTGCCTTTGCAGCTTCCCATCTGTTTAGTGTGACTGGTCTATAACACAAGTTATTGCTGTAGTGTTGCTGCTGTGGTAAACATGACCACACATGCAGTTTCCAGTTAGGCGTTTGACCTGGTTTTCAGGAGAAGTGTGGAGGAGTTTGTAGATGTAGGCTAGAGAAGCTCCAAGATGCTATAAACTTTTTCTTTTGTTGAGATTTGTTTGTATGTGTCTGAGAGAGAGAGTTGTATATATGTCTGAGGGTGTGCTTGTGTGTCAGTACCAGAGGAAGCCATAAGATGATACTGCATTCCTTAGAGCTGTAGTTACAGGTGATATGGTTGCTGGAAACCAATATCAGGTTCTCTAGAAAAGTAGCAGATGCTCTTAAACCACAGCCATTTCTCCAGCCCCTGAAAGCTTTTCTTAATGGGGTGTTCTCATGGGCGCCCACAAGACCAGACTTTCAGTAGAAATGAAGAATATAAAGATTGCTCATGAAGTTTCAGATGGGAATATGGACCCTATTGGGATTTGGACCTTCTGGAAAATAATCTGGTTAGATTTTTGCCATATTTTGAAATTTTGAATGTAACCACATTAAGAAAAATATTGGACTAATTTATTTGGCAGATTTCAAAGCACAATATCCATGCTGTGACATGGTAATTCTTTGCTATTTTTTGCCTGGCTTATAGTGAGGGTCCAAAGCAAAAGCAGAACAGAAAGATTTAAAAACATGGCACCTGTCAAGCAAAAGAACATAAATATAATTACAGTTGTGGGCAGAGTGGGCGCAGGTAAGGCAGATACAACTGTGAGGCTTTAGTGAATTAGAGAGAAGTGTATATTTTGCACTGGGAAAATAGGAAATGTTTCTTAAGGACAAGACCTCACATAGAAAGCCCTAGACCACTGAGGGCTTGTGCGTCTGGACCTTGGAAAATGTTTCCTTGGGAAGTCCTTTTCTTTTTTGAAGCAGGCATAGAAGTTATGGTTTGACTGGGATACCCGAGCAGACTCATGCTTCAGCTCTAGAGCTCAGCGTATGGGACTGTTTTGAAGGCAGTACAGCTAATATTGGCAGAAGTAGGTCACTAGGAGCGGGTTATACCTGCCTTGGTCCAGCCTAAGTCCTTCCTTTCCGTCTACCACAATGTGAACAGCCTTTCCTCAGGCTGCTGCCACGAACTGAGCTGCTCCTGCTGTCATGCTTTCTCAGACACTGTACATCAAAACTGCCCCCTTTTATGCTATTTCTGGGTGGCATTTTGATTGTAGTGATGAAAGTAACTAACACATAGTCTTCATCACATCTGGAAAGCCTCTGGCCACATGTGGTAACATAGTCACTGACTCCAGGAAATGGGGCATTATCCCACCTATCCTACCTTCTTGATAGAACATGAAATATTTACTGAAGGGAGGATCCTACCCTATAATTCATTTCTTAGAACTTTGTTCCTCCCTCATATTGGATGATGGATCTTTAAAACCCATTTGGCATGTGCCCCATCCGGATTTGGGTGTTTCCAAAGCAAATGCAGATGCCTCTGTTGAGAACTTTCTTATGAGCTGGCTGTTCACTCCTCCTCCCACTCATCTGAGTCCCATGTAGCCTGTGTCTCACTTTGTTGTGTAAAGTTGTTTTTACAGTTAATTAAATGATGTGCTTATTTGATGTGTATCTGTGTGCACAATGTTGGGCATATCAGTTAATTATTTTACATTTTTACATTCTGCCTGGGGTGTACAAAAGGAAGTTCAGATTCCTTCAGAATTATCCAAAATAACAGATTGATTTTAATTTTGGCAGGTACTGTTTGGAGACAGAAGGTATTTGAGCACCCATTGCATAGCTCAGCAGCCTGCACACACTGGCTGAGGGAAGCCCATTGTCGTGTCTCAGCAGCCTGCACACACTGACTGAGGGAAGCCCATTGTCATGTCTCAGCAGCCTGCACACACTGGCTGAGGGAAGCCCATTGTCATGTCTCAGCAGCCTGCACACACTGGCTGAGGGACGTCCATTGTCATGTCTCAGCAGCCTGCACATACTGGCTGAGGGACGCCCATTGTCATATCTCAACAGCCTGCACACACTGGCTGAGGATTGCTGAGAGGTGTTCTCCGCTAGTAGTTCAGAGTGTCTGCAGGTTCTACTCTTATAGGAGCAGGTATGAGGCCAGCCTGGACCAGCCTGCCACCATATGCAATATGTTCCTAATACCATAATGGAGACCAGCTCTTGACTTCACAGTCAGCTTTTCTAAGGACACGGCTTTTAAAGAGGGCCTTTGTATGGAGTTGCCGGGGAATGATTCAAGAATAACAAGAACCCAGACTGCAGAAATAACAAAGTTCTTTGTCACCCTAGCCACAACTCAGGCCCTCTTCTCCCCACTAGTAGGTCTGCTTGTGTGAAGGTGAATAGGAAACTTAATCCCAGCTGCTTTACAAAGAAACCATTTTTAAAAACCTCCACTTCGGCTAGGGTTTGCTGTGCTTGTGTCTTTCAATAGCAGCATTTAGTAATATTTGATTTTTCCTTGGCCCTTCACTGGCTGTTGAAATGAAGTCCCACGATAGAGTTTTACACCCAGAGTTTGTAGACTGTCCCTCCTTCCTCTGAGGCTGACAATGTCCTTTCCTAGAATACATGCCATTCCCATACCAGTGTTCTTGACTAGTCCTTCTGGGCGGAAAAGGAGATCCTAGGGCCCTGGGTAGTGGTAACAGAATAACATGCCAAATGCTGCTGTGTGATTTACTTTCGTTATGAAGTTCATAGAACAACCTGGTGAAGAATGGCCATGATTGTATCTTCCTAAATGATATCAAATGTGTTCTACAAAGTTAGCCCTCAGAAAACAGAGTTAAGTTTGAGTCTATGCGAACACTATCTTCTTGTGGGGATTACTTCATTTTTAAAGCGGAGGGGCTGAAGCAATTTGTGTCGATGTTGTATAAATGGATGCCTATGTAATGGGGCTAGCTAATATTTAGGTGTTTTTATTTCCTTTCCCCAAGGTCATACAGTCTATGACACAGGTCCTCTCAAACACCACCTTATTCACAAATCATGTTACTCCTGCTGAAATGAATGTCTTTTGCTTTAAAAAGGCTTCAATCTGGGAAGTCTCTGATCTTTTCTTGTTGTCAAGAAAAGCAGACATCAGAAAATGACCAACAAGCTAGAAGAGATGGTCATTGGTTAAGAATGCTGACTCCTTTTTGGAGGACGTAAATTCTGTTCCTAACACCTACATCAGATGGTTCAGTCGCCTCTAACTTCAGTTTCAGGGAATCCACCACCCTCTTTAAACAGGTTCTGGGGATTGAACTTGGGTCCTTATATTTGCAAGGCAAGAACTTTATTGACTGAGCCATCCTTCTAGCCTTAGTTCAGTCACAGTTATGTCAATATGGACAGATGAATACTTTTTTTGTATTCTTTAGGTTATGTGAAAATACTATTTCATGTTGTTTTTTAAATTTTTCTGGCCGTGGTCAACTGGGAAGTCTTGCTGTTGACTCTTGGGTCCTTTTGACATATCCTTAATCTCTTTGTGGGGGCGGGGGACACTATAAGATCTTCCAGGCTTTTCCTGTGTTTTCCTTCCATTTCCTAGGGTCAGTCATCTCATTGGAGATCCCTGGTTTCTTTTACCAAAGAAAGACAGCAGAGACTAGGGGCTGGGTGTGTTCATCACCACTGAGGTGTCATGGTTTTTAGGCCACCCCAGGGAAGGGCTGGAGTACATCAGTCTACCTATTTCACACACATTCTCATTGTTATTCTCAACTTCTCTGCCTGTCTATGGTAAAGCTAATTTTTTTTGAGTAGTCTATATTTTGCTGAGAAGAGAACAGTAATAATATGACTAGCTGCCTTCTTCCATCAGTAATGAAGTAAATGGAGTGCGTAGAATAATGTGGCTTCCTGCTCTGCCATCCTCTGGTCCAGTGGTTCTCAACCTTCCTAACGATGTGACCCTTTAGCACAGTTCCTCATGTTGTGGTGACCCCAACCATAATTTTTTTGTTGCTACTTCATAACTGTACTTTTGCTATTATGATGAATCATAATGTAAGTATTTTTAGAGATAGAGGTTTGCCAAAGGGGTCATGAGCCACAAGTTGAGTATCACTGCTCTAATCAGGCCGTATTATTTAGACATGAAGAGATCCCACGATGTTAAGGAACAACATAATGGGACAATCAGAATTGGAATTAGGTTTTCAAAATGGGGTATTATTATTTTCCCATAATATTTACATCTTTGTAACTGCCCACTGTTTTTGGCTTTGTATCAAAGACAACTATTGACTTCTTGGGATTCTTGAAGCATATTTTGAATGTCATTTTGCTGCTGTGAACAATGGAAGTCATGCCTGTGTCTCTACTGAAGGATTTCTCTCTTTATCATGTATCATAAACCAAAGACTTGAAAATGCAGGCTCAAGAGGCAGATGCTAGCACGTACATCTTTATAAATGAGTCTCCTGCCCTGACTCACTCTTCAGACCCATCTTTTAAAAGGCTTTCTTCTCTGCCAGTACAGGGCTCCTGCAGGGTAGACACATTGTATATAGCTCTGGCGGTCAGGAAATAGGATGGGAGGCAATGCAGAAATCATCTTCTCATAATCCAAGAAGTTGGCAATGGAATAAGAAACAAATAGGCAAGCTGCAGCCTCTGTGAACCTCTCTGGACAGGCCAATCACATGGCTCCTTTCTTTAAGGGACTCTTGACACCTGGAGTAGCAGGGAACCCTCTGCTCCTGGTGCTTTGAGGGTGAATTTGCTTTTACTTTCTAAACCACATCTTGTTGCCATATGCCAGTAAAATCTCTGCCCTTTCCATTCTTATCTACTCCAAAGACTTAGCACTTTATTTTTTGTAATATGCCATAAACATGTAATTATATTAGAAATAAATGGTAGCTGGGCAGTGGTGGTGTACACCTTTAATCCTGGCACTTGGGAGGCAGAGGCAGACGGATGGATCTCTTTGAGTTTGAGGCCAGCCTGGTTTATAAGAGCTAGTTCCAGGACAGCTAGGGCTGTTACACAGAGAAACCCTGTCTTGATCTGTCTGAATTTGAATGGAAATGGCTAGAAGAGCTCTTTTGGGGTGGCCCTCTCTTTGCAATAACCTTCAGCTGTTTGCATCTTTCTGTTCAAAGAAAGCATCTTTGCAGGGTTGCTCTGTCCCTGGGTCCTCTTGCTTTGACTTCTCCCATATAAAGAGTGAGAAGCCCCTGAAGTCCTGCCTTTCCATTTCCCTTTCCTGCTCCCCTTTTCCTCAGTAGCACTTACCGCCATCTGCTGCACCACAGTATTACTCTGTTTTCCAATTGTGTTTTCCCCTTGACATGAACTATGAGAGTAGAGAATGTGTCTGCTCTGTTTCTCAGGCCTACAATAATGCAACATAGTAGGTGTTCAGGTGGTGAAGGAGGCCGCTTGTTGGTTCCCGACTGCTCAGCCCCAAAATAATCACACAGAAACTGTATTAATTAAATTACTGATTAGCCCATTAGCTCTAGCTTCTTATTGGCTAAATCTTACATCTTATTTTAACCCATTTCTATTAATCTGTGTATTGCCACATGGCTGTGGCTTACCAGTTAAAGTTTTGGCATCTGTCTCCTGCGGGACTACATGGCTTCTCTCTAACTCCACCTCCTTTCTCCCAGCATTCAGTTTAGTCTTCCCCACCTACCTAAGTTCTGCCCTATCAACAGGCCCAAAGCAGCTTCTATATTAACCAATAATATTCACAGCATACAGAGGGGAATCCTGCATCATTCAGGGAACACATGAGTGATGAAAGTTTCAGGTTCTGATAATTTGGATTTTAATTTGAATATGAAAACTAGTGTCTCTTTACCCAAAACTTCAAGATTGGTGCTGAAGGTGTGTGTAGTTCCTTGACATAGTAACTCCAGTGATGCAGTGCTCTTATCACGTGTAAAGAATCCTGAGATTATCTTCTGAGTGTTATTTAAGAAGTTGGTAGAAGAACTAAAACCATTTTTTTTTAATTTGAGGTGGTAGACTGGAGAGATTGTTCAGTGGCTTGAGCACTGCCAATTTTCCACAAGGCCTAGGTTTGATTCCTAGAACCCACATGGAAGCTCACAGCCCTCTATCACTCTAGTCCCTGCATATCAAATGACCTCTCTGGCCTCTGTGGTCCCAGCATGCACATGGTGCACACACGTAACAAAACACTATACACATAAAAATAAATGAAGAAAATTTAAAAATATATATTAAGAAGTTGAGGTGAATTACCTTCAAATTCACCAAAAGAAATATTGAACCCATTTCCATTTGGAGCCATTATTTTATTTGTCAGAGTTAGCAGGAAATGACCTTTGGTTGCTATAAATATTCTGGCCAATGTTTGCCAATATAGAACATATCAAAAAGGATATCCTGAAGCCAGGCGGTGGTGGCGCATGCCTTTAATCACAGGCAGAGACAGGCGGATCTCTGTTCCAGGAGAGCCAGGGCTGTTAGAAAGATTGATTCCTTTAAAGGAGAATCAGCACTCATTTGAATATGTAAATTATGTTAAGGAACATCAGCACTCATTTGAATATGTAAATTTTGTTAAGGAGCATCAGTGTTCCTTTAAACAAATAATCTGCCAGGTTTGTTTTTCAAATTGTATTGCTTTACATTTTTGTTTAAGTTTTCAAGTTTTTGGAATGCTTACATTTTCTTACAGAGCTGGGGATCAAACCTGGGGCCTTGTTTGTGCTAGGTAAGCGTTCTGCCACTGAGCTACATCCCTTACCTTTGAACCACTTACATTTTATTTTCAAAAAATCTCCATCTCATTTGCTCAAACCACAGTAGGATCATTATCAAAGGGCAACTTCACTTGTCATTCTATCAAATGTTTTTCGGAATAAAATTTCTAATGCCAGCCTTCTTACAGTGTCCTCGTCAGGATTAATAAACACAGACCTGAAAGAATGTGGTCAATGAGTACCATAAGGATTTCACAAGCATCTTTGAACTGATGTTCTGTCTTTGTGGAAGGCTGATGCATCCTCCTGTCCTTGCTTCTGTTTCAGAGCCTTGGCGATTCAACCATGGCTGTTGTGCTTAATCAGCTGCTGCCTATGATTAAGTCCCCAAGTCAGAGAACCAGCGAGGACTACAGCCCCGAGGAACTGCTAATCCTCCTCATCTACATTTACTCTGTCACTGGAGAGTTCACCCTGGACAACGACCTGAGAGAAGCTGAAGAAAGGGTGAAGACAGCATTGGCCCACGTCTTCTCTGAGGAGTCCCAGTTGTCACCATTGCTGCAGAAGATCACAGGTGAGTGCGAGCACCATTGTAGACCGCAGATCCTGTGTATACAGAAACCAGGGTTCTGAGTAGAGACTGTCATGGGAGGAGGGCACCATCTCCAGCCACCTGCAGGGTCAGCCTGTCTCTCCCATGGTGTACTTTTCCAGTAGTGGTGGTGGAATGGTTTGCTGAGTCCCTCTCAGAATTTATGTTTGTTGGTGTCAAAGCCTTGGTCAAACAGCAAAATCCTCAGAGAAAAATTGTTTTGTAAGGTGGTAGACAGTGTTTTGGGATTAGAAATCACCATTTTCAGGAGTTTAATATTTTGAGCCTGTAATACTTTGTTTGAATTTTAATTAATTAGTACTATTCCAAATAACACACTAGCTTCCCAGTAAAGTAGACTGTGCTAGTTTGGGGAGAATCTACAATTACCAGAGACTGTAATGATCCACCTCCACATGTAGTGTGTTGACTCTTTTAATAGCTTATATTTGTATAATGCTGATTTTAGTGGTATCAGTTATGCCTAGAAGCTATTGAAGCCTGTACATAAAGCATGAATACTTTAAAGCAGTCCAAGTTTCCTTTCAGTAACTTGAACGTGCATGTACGTACATGTTTACATGTGTGTAGACATCCCTGCTCAGTTAAGCTTGAGTGAGGCAGATTATGTATGTTTTAGACCCCCGTGGGCCTCATTGGGGGAAGTATGGAGACATATCTGATACAGGCCATGGTGCTGGAGATCTTAGTGTCCCATGCATGTGTGTTTTATTTTATTCTGACCTTTCCTGTGGCTGGTTATGAAGAGCAAAACTCTGATGAGATGGAAACTTCATTCAGTTTCCACAGATGGGAAGCATTTCCTTGCCTGGCATGGAACCTGCTCGCCAGTTTATAATCTACTTAAGCAGAACTTGTGGAATTTGTTGCCATTTCGTTAAGTACAACACTATCTCCATTACGTGTGTTTGTTTGGTTGGAAATAAATATTGACTTAGAATGGCTTAATATGGTTTATACAATGCTTAGAACAGAGCTTTGATTTAAAGTAAATTTGGATGCTAGGAGAATTTCATTGGAAATTATGCTTAAATGAGCAAGTCCCAAGACAGCAAGGCCAGTGTGCATGTTCTAATTACAGTTGTTTGGGTAGGCTTTATAATGTTTGTATGTTGACAGTTTATTGTTGGAACTGAAGTAATGCTCTAGGGATATTCTCTTAATATTCACTCAAGGTGTTCATGAACCCCACAGTTCATTTTTTATTAGTTTCTTTACACTTGCTCAGGATATTGCATTTTCTTGCTTTGAAAACATTTCTGTGAATTCGTGTTTGCATAGGAAAAATGTGTTAGCTCATAATTTAAAAATTAAAAAATAATAAGTTGTGGAATTTTTAAAGTTTTGTTTAAACCTTTATTTTACAATATTAATCATGCATTTTTTTACCAATATTAACTTTGGGTATTGAGTGTAAGTAGTTAAATGGTACAGAGGTGTTATTTTG
>LOJH01030434.1:0-17110 GCA_001685095.1 Ellobius talpinus | reverse complement strand
ATGAACATAGTTGAGCAAATGTCCTTGTGGTGTGAATGTGCCTCCTTTGGGTATGTGCCTAAGAGTGATATTGCTGGGTCTTGAGGTAGATTGAGTCCCAATTTTCTGAGAAACCACCATACTGATTTCCAAAGTAGCTGTACAAATTTTCACTCCCATGAGCAATGGAGAGTGTTCCCCTTACTCCGGGAACTTTCTAAGCAGGAAGTTTCTAACTTCCTTGGTCGCGAACTTTCTATGTTGTCTCAGCCCATTGCTGGGGATGGTCAGTGTGTGCTATATGACTCCATTCGGAGAGCATCCCAGGAAGCTTGTGCCTACTTTTCTGTAGGCTTTGCCTCATGGATCCATTCTCTCTGATAATTTTCTTTCTTTTAAAACATGTTTATTTTATGTACATGAATGTTTTACTGGCATGTATATATGTATACCGTGTATCTACTTAATAATTCATGAAGGCCAGAAGAGGGCATCAGATCTCTTGGAACTGTAATTATAGGTAGTTGTGAGTGGCCATGTGGTGTTACCTGGGGCCTCTGGAAGAACAAGTGTTTTTAATCGACAAGCCATCTCTCCAGCTCCTGCATAATTTCCTTTGTGTACTTTTACAGCAACAGACCTTGACAGTGAATATTAACTGGACTAAGCCATGAGAGACCTCGTAGTGAATCATTGAGCCCAGGACTGGTTGTAGGGATTCCTGACATAGTTCTTGCATAGTAGAATTTTTAAAGAAGAATTGTTTAACTTTGGACTATGTGAATGTGTCTATGTGAAGATATGTACATATGAGCGCAGTTAGGTGTCTGGAGGCCAGGAGAGGGCATTGGATCTCCTAAAGCTAGGGTCAGTACAGGCTCTTAACCACTGAGCTCTCTCTCCAATCCCTTTGGTTTCTTAATACTAGCTTTTCCTGCTGGTCAGTATAGGTTTAATTTGTATCTCCCTGATGGCTGAGGATACTGAACGCTTCCAAGTATGTATTGGCTATTTGTATTTCTTGTGAGAGATGTCTGTTTAGTTCATTAGTTTAGCTTCTAATTGGCTGATTCGTGGATTTTTGTAGCTATGTTTGGGAGTTCTCAGTAGTTTCTAGATCTATCCTCTGTTGACTGTATACTAGGAAGCTTTCCCACCACTCTGTGATTGTGTCTTTAGATTGTTGATTATTTTCTTTGCTTTGCAGAAACTACATGTGATCCTCTCTGTCACTTGCTGGGATTATTTTCTTTGCTGTGTATCTTAGTTACTGTGAAGAGACACTGTGACCACAGCAACTATTATGAAGGAAAACATTTAATTGAGGTGGCAGTTTACAGTTTCAGAGGATTAGTGCGTTGTCATCATGACAAGGAGCAGGGTGGTGTGCAGGCAGTCATGGTGCTGGAGAAGTAGCCAAGTGTTCTACATCTTTCAGGCAACAGAAAGTGGTCTGAGGCACTGGGTGTGGCTTGAGCATAAATGAGACCTCAAAGCTCACCTCACAGTGACATAACTTCCTTCAACAAGGCCACATCTACTCCAACAAAGCCACATCTCCTAATAATGCCACCCACCCCCTTTGGGGACCATTTTCTTTCAAATCACCACATTATACATATCTTGAATGCTGCTGCTCAGCTTTCTGTTTCCTTTTTATTCATTTGGGACTTCATAGAATGTTACCACCTACATTTAGAATGGCCTTCTCCCATCAGATAATCTAATCTAGACAGTCTTTCACCGGCATGCCATAGAGGCTTGTTCCCTTGCAATTCTATAGCTTGTTGCTTTGACAGGGTCCTCTCACTGTCACGGAGGCCAAGATGACCATGAATGAGATTTTCTTTTCTGAGTTTTTCTTGACAGTTTTATTATTAGCATATAGAAAACCTACTGATTTTTGTATGTTGATTTTTGTATCCTGCCATTTGACTTAGTGTCCATTAGAATCACTAATTCTCATGTAATACTATGTAACAAAGTTCTCTAAAAGTTAATGGCTTATATAGATAGCCATTTTATATTGAATATAATTCTGTTGAACGAATTTAATCAGGGCCTACCTAGCTTGTGTTTAGAGCACATGGCACCTTCTCGAGTTGGAGCATCCTTACACATTCAGCCCAGCTGATGACTGAGCAGGTTGGAAGGACTTGATTGGAAATATATGTTGGTTTTCATTTCCCCTGGGTTCATTACTCATCTGTGAATAATCTCAGGGCCTCTTGCTTCCATCTGGCCTGTCCACATGGCCTGAGAAGCTCAGGGTTTCCCAAAGGCACGAAAGTAGATGCTGTCAGATTCCCAAATGTTTAGGCCTGGAACCTCAGTTTTTGTTGGTTAAAGTGACTCCAACTCCAGATTTAAGGGGAGGAGAAATGGATTGCCACAGGGCAGATGTTTGTGTTAGGGAAAGGAAAGGAGTTTAAGCCAGCTGTCTTTGAGACTGTTTGCCTCAATAATGATGTGTATTTGTACAGACTTTTCAAAACTTCTAGCTTCTTAAACTTGTTTCAATTTGTTGTCAATTAGCATACACCGTAAGAGGCTTCCTTATGGGGGCTGGAGAGATGGCTCAGAGGGTAAGAGCACTGGCTCCTTGTCTAGAGGTTCTGAGTTCAATTCCCAGCAACCACACGGTAGCTCATAACTATCCATAATGAGGTATAGTGCCCTCTTATAGCCTGCAGGTATACATGCAGGTAGATACTGGGTAGATACTAAATAAATAAATCTTTGAAAAAATAAAAAAAGAGGCTTCCTTATGTCCTTATGGCAGTTTTATACTTGGTTCTCCTTGATCATGAAGACTCTCCTGTCCCCTGCATTGTACTCTTCTGTTCCCAATGGTTCCCTTTCTGCCTTGTCACCTTACATGGTCTCTTCTTGTTTTATGACTGAAGTGTCTTGATTTTATATAGCAGGGCAAAATAAGCATTAAAAGACAGAGTGGCAGAGTTATAAGAAGTAACTTGAGAAAATAATCATCTACTATACACCCACGTGATGAGTGTGGAAATTATCTCATATTATCAAGTTCTGAATGTGATGTGACATGTGTGGCTAATGCAGCATGATGCAAAGAGTAGAAGCTTGTCATGTCAGTGCTCAGTCCCATGAACTTGAGTCCTTTCCCCCAGTTTTATTATTTATCACGTGAAAATTGGTGACTTAAAAATATTGACATGTAATTTTTAAAGTAGGCTTTTAAAAAATGCATGTGAAATACACACAAACTATGTTTGTAGATAAGTTAGCTTATTGATAAAAATATCTTTCTGCGTATATACATATACAGTCTGGTTATTTGTCTCTTTGCAATAATATCAAAGTAGAATTTGTCCTGATTAGTCGTCCCCCCCCAGCTTGACAGAAGCTGAAATCTGGGAAGAGGACCCTCAATTGAGAAAATGCCTCCATCAGATTGGCCTGTAGGGAAGTCTTTAGGGCATTTTCTTCATTGATGTGGGAGGGCCCAGCCCATTGAGGGTGGTCCTAGGCAGGTGGTCCTGAATGGAGTAAGTAGGTGGGTTGAGCAAGTCTTGGGGAGAAGAAGTTAGTAAGCAGTGTTTCTCTGTGGTCTCTGCTTCAGTTCCTGCTCAGGTTTTTGCCTGGAGTTCCTGCCCTGACTTCCCTTCTTGATGCACTGTACACCGTAAGGTGAAATAAACTCATTTCTCCTTAAGTTACTTTTGGTCATGGTGTTTTATCACATCAATTTTAACCTAAGACAGAACTTGTTTTCTTTTGGACATATTTTTCTTTTTAACTTGTGTACCTAGGGAATATAAACTGTATTTGCTTTGTATAACTATATGAAATATCTGAAGTAGGCTAGCTTTATAAAGAAAAGAGATTTATTTAACTTATAATTTTGGAAGTTCACATAGTCCTGCCATTGGCCCAGGAGCTCATGTTAGCAAGCTGGTATTACAATGATGGGAACACATGTGGGAGGAAAAAAGATGTCTTGAAACAGTAAGCCAGAGAGCTTAGTGGACCCAAGCTTGCTATGGCTGCAACTCTTGAGAAAACTGCCAAAGGGTCCCTTGAGAACTGCCTTAATCCCTTTGTCCTCAGTGACCTTAAGACCTTCCAAATGGCTGGCTAACCTCTTAAAGGTTCCTTGCTGCCTCCTTATTCCATCACCTGTTGATTCTGTGACTCTGTGATCAAAGGACAAACCACATTCAAATCACGAACCCACAGCAGTCTAAACTGGTGGCCCTCCACGCTGCTCATTTGAATCACTTTAGTATGATGACTCTGGTGTCTGTGTTCCTTTCCAGACTAATTAAATACGACTCTCTGAAGGGTGGGACTCAGTCGTCTTATTTCCATTTTTCTGAGCTTCCTGTGTGGTTCCAGTGTATGGCAAGCTTGTTGAGAATCATTGGTCTAATTAAAATTATTTCTATACGCCAATAAAAATTGTGTTTATTCCACACTAAGTGGCTGTTTTCTGTATCCAGCACTATTCACTTTATATTTCCACTTGGAAAAACATAATTAAAATGTAAATTTAGCAAAGTGAAATTATATGTATTGAGAACTGAAGATCTGGTGAACCCATTAAGGCAGATATTTACATATTCAGGATTAATGCTCATGATTTGTCAGTTGATGAATTGTAAATATCCCACTGAGCTAGTTAACTGAAAACCAGTCATTGTTCAGCCAGAGTCATTAGCAGTGGGTTGAGTCTTGGCTATGACTTAGATAAATGCTCAGAGATGTTATATTGGAGGATATTCATGAGCCATGTGCAGTGCCTCCTCTCAGTGCAAATGTCTGTTTGATCTAGAGTGGCAGAGTGATGGAGCAGTCCTGTTGCAAGGGTGGAGTTTGAAGTCAGAATCTAGTAGCTTTCAGAGTTTGGCCAACATAGGAAGCAACCATGGCTTTTGCATGTCAGCGGGATAAACTACCAGGAAAGAAAACAAATCTCAAACCTTGTTTGATCCTTCATCTGGAGCTCTTGATCACGTTAGTCAAGCACATGGCAAACTGTGACCTTTGACCAAATCCGTTTTCTCTTTAAATATGAGAGAGAGTAGGGTGCAGGGAGAGGGAGAGGATCTCTGTGTGTGTCTGTATGTGTGTATCTCTTTGTGTATGTGTGTGTGTATTATGTCTGTAGAAATCAGAGGATAATTTTGGGTCTTAATCCATCCTCAAGCGCTATCTACCTTCTTTCTTTTCTTCCCTCCCCCTTCCTTTCAGCACGGCTCTCAGAGGCCTGCAGGTCACTGAGTAGGCTAGACTGGATGGCCAGAGAGCCTTCCTTCCGCCTTCCAGTGCTGGGATTACAATGTGTGTTCATCATGTCCTGCTTTTTTTAAAATGATTTATTTATCTTTATTTCATGTGCATTGGTGTTTTGCATGCATGTGTGTCTGTGTGAAGGTATCATAACCCCTGGAACTGGAGTTACAGACGGTTATGAGCTACCATGTAGTTGCTGGGAATTGAACCTAGGTCCTCTGGAAGAGCAGCCAGTGCTCTTAACCTCTGAGCCATTTCTCCAGCCCCCATGTGTTGTAGAATATTATTTTAAGGTGTGTTACTTTTGTTTATACTTCAGCCCCCATGTGTTGTAGAATATTATTTTAAGGTGTGTTACTTTTGTTTATATGTCAGAACATTTGTTTAATGATGCAAAGATGTGTTTGATTAAATAAAATTCACTTGCGGTCCGGAGGTTGCATCAGCCAGGTGGCGAAGGGTTTATAAGGAGGGGCGAGAAAAGGCACGAGGAGGACTTCTTGGGAGATGAGCCAGGTGAGCTGCTTGCTGTTCAGCCTCTCTGGGAAGCAAGATTCTACCTCAGCCTTTGAATCTTGAGTTCTTTAGCAGGACAGAGATTTAGGTAAATTCTCTTAGTTTCTTTGAAAGAGTCAGTGCCTGAGGGAACAGAATTTCCTCAGGCTACTGCTCTTTCGGCTGCTGCTCTTTCTGCCTACAACGGAATTGCAGTTGCTGACTAGTACAGCCTGGCTTAAAAGGCAGCAACCATTAAAAAAGAGGACAACATTTTTTATGTGGATTTTTGGGGATTGAACCCAGGCCCTCATGCTTGTAATGAGTTCATTCCCCAGACACCGTACTATTCTTTTTTCAATAGCTTTATTAGACCGCAGCCATGGTCATTCATTTACTTCTTGCCTAGGGCTTCTTTTTAGTTCTTAATGTGGACTTGAGTATGTATGACAATTTTGTGTAGTGCACAAAGCCTGAAGTAACTACTATGGAACCTTTATAGAAAGTGGCCCAACTTCTATGTTAAGTGTCATAGCACACATTTCCTGTTGTTGCTAATGCTTCCAAGTTGGTCCTATTAAATGGAATTTGTTTTTTTCTCATACAAATGACTGAAGAAGGCTAAGTTTTGACTCTTTGAAGTGGAAGCTGCAATTGAGGAAAGGGGGTTTGTTTTGTGTACTAGTTACTTTTTCTTTGCAGTGATGAAACACCTTGAGCAAGGCAATTTATAAAGAAAGCATGTGATTGGACTATGGTTCAGAGGGTTAGGGTGATGGTGGAGCAAAGGCATGGTGAAGGAACAGCTGAGGGCCCACGTCACAGACTGTAAATAGGCACAGGCACAGGCACATTGGGAATGGAACAGTCATTTGAAACTTGGAGCCTTCCCCCAGTGACATGCCTCCAACAATGACACTCCTGATCCTTCCCAAACCATACCGACTGGGGACCAGCTATTCAAGAGTACGAAACTTACAGGGACCAGTCTATTCAAACCACCACCCTTTGGCAACAGGGGAGGATGCTGCTAGTCATCCATTATGTTCTTTCATCACAGCTCTTGCTGATGGTAAGTCTCTCTTTGGGCTGGTCATGTGATCACAAGCAGTTAAAGAGCTTTGTTCATGAAGGTTTCCCTGCAGACACAGGAGACGGACTTTCATACACCTTGCTAGTAACAGATCTGGGGTGGAAGTTTGAAGATGAGAGCCCTTCAACCTTTAATGCTGGTTAAGACAGACTGCTGAAGACAGCGAGGGTTCAGTGAAGACTGTTTATTGGCTCAGTTTCCCTGGTCTCTGTGCAGTGTAGAGACCACTTCTGAGCCACCAGGCACCTTTTCTACCTGGGGATCTGAATGCTAGTGAAGAGCCTCAAGTATCTGCTGAGTTCTTACATCTGAAAAAGGCATGCTTACGAATAAAGACTTAAGAACAGTTCTAGCTTCCTAAGGTCTTAACTTCCCTTTTGAGTATGTTACTCAGACTCCAGCCCCTTGATTTTCATTTATTTTTATAGACAGACTGCACATAAAGGCAAGGAAGTGCCTATAAATATAGTGATATTCTGGTATTTGCCATCAACCTGATCATTAGAGTCACAAGTATGAAATAGAAGTCTTACTATGTAGCTCATGCTAGCCTTGAACCCATAATCTTGCCTCGGCCTCTTGAGTGTGGTGGTATTAGTTCACGGCACTTCACCAGGCTGAGAAGTAGCAGTTTAGAGACTATGCCAGATGGATTCTCATTTTGGAAGAGCGCTGTGATGTTTCTGTAAATTTTTATTAATAAAGTAAGTCACTTTTGTGACCACAGAAGATTGTTTTCTATAAATTATTAAAGGTGGTTTCAGACCAAAATCGCTTACATGAAATGATATTAAATTTAGTCTGTAATTCCTAAATCTGTACTTGAAAGACTTTTCCAGGGTGTAGCTGTATCCAGCCTTGCAAAATCAGCCTGTGATCAGTGTACGCCCTCTCTGCTGGTTGGCTCTCCTTTCCATGAGGTGCTGTTTGGCACAGACCCAGTGTTTCTAGATTGCGATGGCTCCAAGCACTACTAGTATGTGAATATCCAGGCATTTCTGCTTTCCTAGTGTGAGGAGGCAGTGAAGGTTGTGGAGTGAGTTAAAAAAGGTTGAATTGCTTCTTAGAATAAGCAGATTAATTAAAAGGAAACCATCTGGGGGTGGTGGATGTCTTTAATCCCAGCACTCAGGAAGCAGAGACAGACATCCCCTCTGTGAGTTTGAAGTCAGCCTGGTCTACAGAGTGAGTTTCAGGACAGCCAGGGCTACACAGAGAAATCTTGTCTCAAACAACAAAAACAAACAAAATAATAATGACATAAAATAAAATGGAAACCTTTGACACTTTGGACTGAGGTGGGAGGACAGTGAGTGCTGGGATAGCCTGAACTATAGTGACTTTTAAGCCAGCCTAGATTACACAGTTGAAGATTGTTTCAAAAAAAATTGCTGATGAACTCTGGGGTAAAGTTTGGTTGGCTGATGGAGTGTGGTTTTCTGTGTCTGCACCCTTTCCTCACTAACCCATGCTCTTCTTCTGTGTGACAGACAGGTCAGTGACTATCATCTGTTCCACACGATGAGTAACAGCCACCCTCTTCGCCCCTTTACTGCAGTGGGGGAAATTGACCATGTGCACATTCTGTCTGAGCACATTGGTGCCTTGTTGATTGGTGAAGAATATGGCGATGTCACATTTGTTGTGGAAAAGAAGCGGTTTCCTGCCCACAGGGTAATTTTAGCAGCTAGGTGCCAATATTTTCGGTAAGTGTGTAATGTGCTTTTTCTTTTCTTTTTTTAGATTTAAGTCATCCATGGGAAACACTAGTGTTTTCTATGAAAAATATGAACCAGGTAGTGGCTGCATACACCTTTAATCTCAGTACTCAGGGAGGCAGAGGCAGGCAGATTTCTTGAGTCAAGGCCAGCCTGGTCTACAGAGTGAGTTCCAGGTCAGCTGGGGTTACACAGAGAAACCCTGTCTTGAAAACAAAGAAGAAAATAAAAATATGTAACTTATGTATAACAAGTGGAATCCTTTAGTACAATGTCTGAAAGAACTTTATCTTTGTGGATTTGTTACTTTCTGAGAATTACCTTTTCATTAGGAGCCAGCTTAGAAGTAAGGGGTTAGAAGGCTAAGTGGGCCAGACAGTACCAGTTAACTCTTTTTGAAGGTCTGAATGTACTTTTTAAAGACCCTTTCTTAATAATGGAACTTCTATTTCTGAGTACTGTATATTTTACTCTCCTTAAAAAGCAATTGGACAAAAACAAAACAAACCAAAAAACCCCAAAAACAAAACAAAAGCCCACCTGTATGTGAATTTCATATAATCAGTATATTTTTTTAAAAAGAGAAATCCAAACATTTTCAGAAACTTGAAGATGGTATTGAGCTAATTGAATACATTCCCCTTACTCATTGACTTTTGTGCTTCTGTATATTGAACCTTTGTAGTATTTGTCACTCGGGCTTAAACCATACCACCAACAAAACTCTCAGATTCTCATTGATAACACTATTCTTATGCAAAGCAAAATTAACTGGCAGCAGTTGGGGGGAGTCCTGACTAAGTCTTGTCACCAGATCTTATCTATTCCCTGGCTAGGGCATACTAGCTATACAAGAGGGAACTTTTCACAGTAAGCTTTGAACCCCCTTCACTCATTACTGGGAAAGAACCAAGGTAGACGTCTCCTAGATAGCACATATTGATCTCTATTGATCTTCCTAGTGGTGACATAGAATGTGCCACAGTGTTTCAGCCATGTTCATCTTGACATTTTGATTTTTTTCCAGTGTTTAAGTATTCATTCCTATATATTGCTAAATGAATTATATTTTTCTCTAGTTGGGTCTTAAAAGGACAATTGCTGAGTCTTAGTGTATGTACATTGCAGACTTGAATAGCTGTATTACTAAATTATTTTGCAAAAAGAAGGGGCCCATTTACATAGCCCCTTAAAACACTGCATGACAGAACCTGTTTTCTCGCTGTGCAGCAGTCAGAGGCTCCCATTAGTGTTTATCTCATTTTCCTGTAGAGTTTTACTTTCTAAACTTTAACATCTTTATATTGAGTCATTGTTCCTCTCAAATGATGACTTCTAACTTTTGATGTAATTTTGCGCTCTCAGGGTAGGGTACCTCATTTAGCTCAGTTGTTTATGATATTAATTCAAAGTGGTTTTTAAATTCTTTAAAAGGAACTATTTACAATCACTTGCATTCTCCACCTGAATCTTTATATAATTAAGCAAATTTATTATACGTGTATAGTATTGATAACCATTATTACATGTATTTCGTAGCAAATGGTATTTGAGGTTTTTCAACTCTGTTTCTTCTCTGGTGTGCAGAGCATTACTGTATGGTGGGATGCGAGAGTCTCAGCCTGAAGCAGAAATCCCTCTCCAGGACACCACTGCAGAAGCATTCACAATGCTGCTCAAATACATCTACACTGGGCGGGCGACACTGACAGATGAGAAGGAGGAGGTGCTGCTGGATTTTTTGAGCCTGGCTCATAAATATGGATTTCCAGAGCTAGAGGATTCTACCTCTGAGTATCTCTGCACCATCCTTAACATCCAGAATGTCTGTATGACCTTTGACGTTGCCAGTCTCTACTCATTGCCCAGGTTAACTTGTATGTGCTGCATGTTCATGGACAGAAATGCTCAGGAGGTGCTTGCCAGTGAAGGCTTCCTCTCCCTTTCCAAGGTGTGTTCTGGTCCTGCCTTTGATTTCTCAGTGTGCCTTTTTTTTTTTATTTGTACTTAGACAGTGACCACACCACAGTGGTCTTAGAATCAAAGATAAAGGTCCTTGGTCTCAAAGAAGTAATCTGGTCTAGCACTTGCTCCTGGCTTCTGGGACTCTAGTTCTTAAAGGCTATTGGTTCCATTTTCCTTTCTCTTTCCAAGGATTCTCTGGTAAGTTTTATGTGCAGAAGAAGACTGGTCTTGGTTTTAATGACGTAAGATTCTTTTTTTTTTGTATTGCACATCGTTTTTTGGGTGTGTATTTCTCTGATATAGAATATAACTAGGAATTCTCTTTTGACAAAAGGAAAGAGTCTTTGGGGCTGGGATATAGTCAGTGGCCCAGAGGGAAAATTGATAAAAGAGCTCTGAAGTGC
The DNA here is from genome assembly GCA_001685095.1 of Ellobius talpinus. Classification (NCBI taxonomy): domain Eukaryota; kingdom Metazoa; phylum Chordata; class Mammalia; order Rodentia; family Cricetidae; genus Ellobius; species Ellobius talpinus. The sequence continues at coordinate 6,188 of LOJH01030434.1, read as the reverse complement.
CAGTGGGTGTCTCAAGTCACTGCTGGGGTCCCTCCTCTTCCTGGTTTAGTTTGCCACTCTAAAATTGTCACTTAAATCTGCCATGGAACCTGGAGCTGTGGCTCTCTGTCCCTCTCAGTATTTGTCTGTGTGTTTAAAGAGCTGTGCATCTTGATTTGAATGAACTCTGATTTTTTTTAATTATCCCATTTAACTTCTGTAAGCAAGGAATTTTCATGGGTGCATCAGTCAGTTTATGGAGTTCAGTCCAGAGAGCCAAGGACCGAAACCATGGTAGTGTAGCAGTACTGTAAAACAGAAGGTTTTGAATTTTTAACTCTAGGCTTATCTTACTGACTTACAAATGTACACCTTCTTAAAGAATACACACATGCATGCATGTGCACACACACGTACACACATTCTCTGTTATTGCTGTTTTATAAGAGAATGGCAACAAACTATACCACTCCTGCATATAAACCCAAAGGACTTGAAGTCAGCATATTAGAGATGCTTGCACATTCAGGTTTATTACTGCACTGTTTGCAGTAGCTGCAATATGGAACCAGTCTATAGGTCCATCAACAGCCAGATAAGTGATGTGGTACAGAAACACAATGGGACTTTGTTCAGCTGAAAAGGAAAGTGAAATAATGACAGCTGGAGCAAAATGGGAGAACTGAAAACCATTAGTTGAAAGAAGCCAGACTCAGAAAGACAGATTTACCTGTTGCTCTCATAATGGCCTCTACATTGTATGCATATGTGTATAAATGTGCACATGTTAGGGACTGGGTTTCTAAGTTTGGTTTCTATTGCTTTGATAAAACACCATCAACAAAAGCAACTTGGGGAGGAAAGGGTGTATTTCAGCTTCAACTTTCAGGTCACTCTCCATCACTGTGGGAAGTCAGGGCAGGGACCTGGAGAAGGAACTGAAGCAGAGGCCCTGGAGGATGCTGCCTACTGGCTTGCTCCCCAAGTCTTGCTCAGCCTGCTGTCTTGTACAACCCAGAACCCATCTGTATAGGGAGTGGCACTGATTTCAGTATGCTATGTCCTTCCTTATCAATCATTAATCAAGAAAATGCTCCACAGACTTGTCCACACGCCAGCCTTATGGGGGAGCATTTTCTCTATTGGGAGTCCCTCTTCTCAGATGACTCTGGCTTGTGTCAACTTGGCACAAGCAAGCCAACACAGTAGGCGTAGGCCGTGAAACTAGAAAGGGGACTATGAAAAGGGAAGAAGATCTTAAGACAGAATGTAGGAGAAAAGGCGTGTGTATGTGTGGGGTAATGGGAATACACATGACATGGAAGCAGAAGCAGGGCTGTGGGAGGCGGACAGGGTACCAGCAAGATGATGGGCAGTGGAATGGGGAGTAGAGCAGAGGACTGTTACAAATATGAGCAACATAGTGTATGAAAAATTTATTTACTATGTATTATAACTTTAAAAATTGAGTAAATCTCTTTAAAACAACAAAAGAATGGGTATAGATGTGTGGGGAAAGACTAATTGCTTTATATAGTGATACAAAAAGCCTGAGTTAGGAAAGGTGCTACTTTTTTTTTTAAAGTAACCCATGTTGTCCTTGAACCACCATGTAGCCCAGGCTGACCTTAGACCCACAACCTTCCAAATGCTGGTATTACAAGCATGAGCTGCTGCACCCGAAGTATTACTGCTGCTTGTTCACATAGCCAGAGGGGAGAAGGGGACAGATAGGAAGGGCAAAACACAAGGAAAGGACCTACTACCCATTGTCTGGCCAAGTTCTGCTGACTGGTTATGCCTATGGCTGCTCTCCATGCTGACTTCTGTGTTCCCTGTTTATCCTTTGCAGACGGCACTTCTGAACATTGTTTTAAGAGATTCGTTTGCTGCTCCTGAGAAAGATATTTTCTTAGCCTTGTTAAACTGGTGTAAGCACAATGCAAAGGAGAACCATGCTGAAATCATGCAGGCTGTGCGATTACCTCTGATGAGCCTCACTGAGCTTCTGAATGTCGTGAGACCTTCAGGGTTGTTGTCTCCAGACGCTATTCTAGATGCCATTAAAGTGCGTTCAGAGAGCCGGGATATGGACCTCAACTACAGAGGCATGCTCAGTGAGTATCTGTTTCTTCTTCTCACCTACTCCTAACTGTAGAACTCCAGCTAGAGAGCCCTGGTGCAGGTATGCATAGCATATGCTGAGGCCAAGAGGACCTAGCTCTGCTTCCTGTGGGTGTCTCTTGCTGTCGTTCTTCCTAACAGGATGAGCTAGCACAGCTATTTGTTGTCATTGCTGGACACATTTTCTATCTGCTCCTCAGGATGTCAGTAGACACTTTCCTGAAAAGTTGCTTGTCAAATTAAGACTTTTCCTCCTCCCTCCTTCCTGCACGTAAGATGAGTGCCTAATTCTTTAGGTGCCACCTGTGGAGATTCTAAGTAGTGGTAACAGTGGCTGCTGATAGTAACAGTATTCTGATTTGCAAATGAAATAATAGCAGTTAAGGATTACCAAATGCTCTCTGTGTGTCAGGGCCAGGCTCTGCATCCACTCCATTCTCACGTCCATGGAGGAGACACACTGCCTATTTCTAATTGGTTGTTTCACAAGTGAAGAAAATGAGACACAGAGAATTGGGTGCCTTGCCCAAAGTCACACAGAAGGATGATACGCTGAGAACTTGATGTCACCTAGCCTCTGTAGGCTGTGCCTATTAAACTATCCTATTAAAGTATTAAGCTATGCAGCAGAAGTGCAAAGAGCAGCCTCTGCCTTTGACCCTTCCACTTTCATTGTGGAAGAGAGAAGGCCTGTGACCAACTAAAAACAGTGTTGAAGTAGGTAACACGCTGTAACTTCAGGAAAAGGTGGCATAGAATGGTTGAGGGGAAGGCAGGAGAAACTCCTTGGTTGGAGTGGCATTGTCATTGACTGAGTGCCAGTTTGGAAGATGGGTGAGATTAATAGAGTTGTGCATCTGAGAGACCAGGACGAAAACGCTTGATAGAACAGGAGGGTGTGCTGCTGCCGTGTGAGGTAATGGCTGCGTGCCAGTTCAAACAGATCCTTGGATATCTTTGGAAGCTGGCTCAAATCTCCTTTCTCTACAATGAGAAGCTTACTTGAGAGTGGCCTGCACACTGCAGTGGGGCTCTCCTGGATGATTTGGAAGAGTTTAAGCTGGATTCCAGAAAACCAGTGAGGAAGGAATTTAATCTGCTCGACTGACACAGTGTGTGATGGCAGAGAAGTGGAAAGGAACAGGAGTATAGACAGGGTTTCAGGAAATTAGAGCTTGGTGATGGGAGGATTTCACTGTGGTTTTCTAAATCTAAGTAACCAGCAGTCCCGTGGCCTCATTGTCTTAGGACAGTAAACGGTGCCAGCTAAAGCTCAGGGCATTTCATGTCCTCAGGCAGGCAGTGCTTCTGCCAGGAGATGCTGAGCATGGCTTTGGTTATTCAGCTTAAGGGCTTCTGGATATTTGCCATTTCTGATGAGACTGGCCATTTCCTGGAATGTTGCCATTTCTGATGAGACTGGCCATTTCCTGGAATGATACCTTTCTTGACTGGTTTGAGACATTCTTGAAATGCTGGTGGGCCCTAAATAGAAGTCCTTAGCCTACATTTACCTCCTGAGTTGTCAGATCTAGATTTCTTTTCAACTGAAAAGAACAGTAGTTCTTTGGCCTCACATATTTTGTGGGTGCACATACATGCATATGTGTGCACAGAATGTGGAGGCCAGAGGTGAGCCTCAGGCATTACCTTGTGGGAGTCATCCAGCTTGATTCTGAGACCTGCTCTTCGTCTGGGGCCTGGGGCCCGCTGAGTAGGCTGACTGGCTACGCGGCAGACCCCCGGGATCACCGGTCTGTTCTGGGATTTACAGTTGTGTGCCGTTAGACTCAGCTTTTTATGGCGGCACTGGGAAATGATTTAGGTTCTCACTGCTGGTTTGGTAAGCACTCTGTAGACTGAGCTGTCTCCTGAGTTCCTGAGCCAGACAAATTTGATTTTAAGTCCTGAATTAGTCATTAGCTGTATGATCTGGCAGTAGTAAATTGAGTTTTAGTTTTCTCAGTATTGTTAGGAGGATTAATTGGAATAATTTGTGTAAATACGGCCTGTGTTTTTTTTCCTCATCTCTATGTCATTGTGTGAATTGTTACATTCACCACGTTCTTGTAAACAGTTTCCTTTACTTACCTTTGAGTTTTAAAGACAATGTTTTTTGTGGGTCTTATTTATTGATCTTTTATCCTGACCATTTATCACACTGACCAGTGTATAACAAGTGAATGCTTGCTGGATCAAAGCATGCTATGGTATTCGGGGAGCAGTCAAAGCTAGTGACCAAAAGAGTTGAAATCTGGTAAGAATAAGGAGTAAAAGAATCAAGCTCCAAGACTTGGAGACTTATAGGCCGGAGGCTTTAGGTGGAGAAGGAATTAGAAAGGCAGGGAGGCAGCAGAGATACAGGAAGTCCACAGAAGCCTGTCAGAGGGGAGAGCTGCTGTATGGAGAGGCAGTTATGCTGTCTCACGATGCCAGATAGTCAAGGCGAATGGCAGTCAAAAGGACTCTGGACTGTAAATCGTATGAGTTCATGAATAGTCTAAAGGGAATCAGGCATTATGTTTGAAGGGATAACACGCACAGTGTGTTAGTGATTGGGTTTGTGGTTTGAGGTAAAAGGCAGTAAAACAGAATGGTGTAGCTGCAGAGAACAAACTGCAGAGGTCTAGGGAGCAATTAGAGGGGCCAGGTGAAGGTCAGCCTTAGTGGTGTAAGAGGGTGAAAGGTGACATAACGATGTTGAATTTTACACTTCCCAAACCCTCATTTTGTATCCTCTTATGTAAGTGCCTCTCCTATGATTGGCTGATATGCCCTAGAACTGGGTTTGGTGAAGATTGGTTGGATCATGGATGTAGGTGTTAGGTATATTTGGCACTTCATACAGTTACTGGTTTCTTGGTCAGCCCATAAGTAAGCACTGGATTCTAGTTCTCTGGGAGTTTCCTTGGGGAGAGAATAGCTAAGGCACTCAGTTCTGGAATGATGTGTTTTCTGTGACTATTGCTTATCAGGGTAAATTTTTCATTTTGGAGAAATTCAGGCAGAGATCAAGGAATAGATTATAAAAGTGTTTGGTAATCAAAATCATTGAGTAATGGTTAAATAGCAGGATATTTTCTGACTTTTATAGTATTTAGATAGTAAAACCAATAATAAAAAATACTGTGGAAACACAATACATTCCTAGCAGATTCGTAAAGAGATTATCTTCTAAGAACTATCCAAACATTCAGATAATTATTTTAACACATTTTTTTTCATTGGGAAACATGGCCGAACAGCTCAGAACCGTTCTTAGGCTGATGGTTTGGAAGCTAGCTCTGCTGGTTTTGGAGAAGTTAGCTCTGCTGGTTTTGGAGCTTCTGGGGGATTGTGTGACTGTTGATGTTCTTCCCTGGCATGTGTTCATGTTTAGAGGCTAATCGGGAATGCAGAGGGCCTCTCTTGGCCCTGGTGCTGCTCTTACAAGTTCATAGACCTGGGTTTCTAGAAGAGTCTCTCCTCAGTGCCTACTTAGATACTTTACTAAATTGCACACACCACCCCATTTTAAAGGGGGCAATCCAGAAGATGTTTTTACTCAGTGATGAGGGCTGGTCTCTTTAGAAGGTAGTTTACATAGTTTTATGCATATAATAAGCATTCATCTATGCAGCTAGGGAAAGGAGATGACCTTTTTAATGAAATCTTAGGATATTTGAACAGCCTCCTTTCCATTCTCTTAACATTTAGTTTTATCTTAATTCTGTAGATGCTGTCTTGAAAGTCAGTGCTTTTTCTGATGAGGCTGAGTTATACTTTGCATTGTTTATCTCATGTTTTAGACTATAGGAAAGAGAACAGTAACTTCTTATTTCTGCATGCTTATAGCATAGAGCTGTATCACAGATTCTAGCCTCAGAATTTCTTTGAGTAAAAGTCAATATGTTCCTAAGACTGCTGAGGTACATTGTTGGGGTGTGTGTGCACGCGTGTGTGAGTTACTGGTCTATGGATCTTTGCAACTGTGATATAATTGTTGGTTTTTATTTGTCTAGACGCACTCATTAGATTGAGTTCTTTTTAAAATTTATTTTATTTATTTATTAAAAATTTCCACCTCCTCCCATCCTCCCATTTCC
>LOJH01030433.1:0-17110 GCA_001685095.1 Ellobius talpinus | reverse complement strand
CAACCAGGGCACTTCTCTGTCCCATTCTTTCTGGCAGTTAATGACTTCCCATGGGAAGCCTCATTCATAGGGCCAATAATAACAATATTTTTTATCCTACCCACCTGCCTTCTCATCTCCCTCAAGAAACAGCTGCCTGACTCCAGGATGACAGTAAACTGGATGCTGCTCCAGCCACACCTCTCGCTGAGCGTGAGCCCACCAACTCCCAGCTCTCCCCTCTCCAACGTCGCCCCATGCCCACAGGAAGTAGTTGAGCCGACGCCCCTCTCTCCAAGGCGTCTGGGATGTTTGGTTGAAAGTGAGACCCCAGCCCACTGACACCCCTATATCCAAGGAGTCTGGGATGTTTGGGTAGAAGCGTCACCCCAGCCCCTGGCACCCATCTTTGTAATGGAGCAGGAATGGAGCGGGAAGCTCCATTTCATGCCCCCTCCCCTGGGAGTTGCCTAGGTCCGGACTCCGCCTCTGGGAAAACCTGCCCAGCAGTGACTCCTCCCCAGGGAGGGACAAGAAAGCCCACCGAGCAGTGGTCACTCGCCAGGGAGGGTCAGGGTCGCTCCCATAAGCTACTCAGGCTGCCGCCCAGAAAAGAAACACATAGTCTCTGGTTTTCACGTGGTCTCCCCTGTCTTCTCTCCCCCTCGCCATGCTTTTCCCAGGCCACCGGGAGCGCTGCATTAAACATGGCATCTTTTATTCGTTCTAATTTGGTTTAATTGCAATTATTTGCGTTGGCAGAGAGACTCATCTTAAGAAATATTTCTAACATTAACAATAATAAAAAAACAAAGCATAATGAATGTCACATGATCAGAATTTTCCCCATGGTGGGGTAGGTTTTACATTATTTTCTTCCCTGTAATATATCATATATCAAACTGTACCTGATAAGGAAGGTTCAATTTGCAATTCCAGTTCAAGCCTGTACAATCAGGTTTAGTGTATGTCTTAGTGATTCTCAACCTGTGACCCTCTTGTGGTAGAACGCCCTTTTGAAAGAGTCACCTAAGACCATCAGAAAACAGACATTTGCATTATGATTCATAACAGTAGCAAAATTACAGTCATGAAGTAGCAGTGAAAATAATTTCATGGCTGGGGGTCACCACAGTATGAGCTGTATTAAAGGGTCATAGCATTAAGAGGGTTGAGAAGCACTGGTAGATATTGTCCCCAGAGGAGTGTAGACCCAGTATTTTACTATGGTCTGAATTTCTGACAAAGTGATGCTGTGTTGAACTGTGTAGCTCTCAGTTCTTTCCTCGATGCTTCTCTTCATTTCAGCCTTGTGGTAGAGGAGAGAATGGGAGCCTTTGCTGGGGGTTCCTGTCCGTCTCCGCGGCAGGGACACACACAGCCTTGCAGGGACACACTTCAGCCTTGGCTTCCACAGGCAGGACTGAACCTCAAGCTTTCTGCCCATGGATGTGTATCAGACCCTTGATCCAATATGGACCTTGCAACAGCTTTTCTCTTGGGCTGTTGAATGGCTGATGTGTGGGACTCATGTATATCTTTTACAGTAACATAATTTTTTTCATTTTTTCATCTCCTCTTCTTTCCCTAATCCAGAAGCCATCTCTCCACTTGCCTTCCTCTTGTCCTCCACAAATCTATTGACTGTACATTCAACATAAGCATGCAATGATTAATCACTTCTCCTACTGAAGGCTGTTTTCAGAAACAGCTCCTGGCTTCCCTACAAACAGCGTTCTTATCCCTCCCAACCCCTTCAGCTTGCTTTATCTTTCTTCCTAACACCAGCCCCATAGGAGCTGTTATTTACATATTTGCTTGGTTTTTGGTATGCAATCTACTACCATCCAGGCCCACAGCCAGGCTTTGGGTTGACCCACCCTAACATCTACCCCAGCTAGAACCTGCTGGAGCTCATGAAGGGACTGGACCTGTGGAACAATACCCGCAAGATCTCTAAGACTCGTGGCAGCCACAGGATATCCCAGAGGAGTTCCGGTGAGGATCCAGGGACGATGGTGTGCCAGACACCAGAGGCCTTGAACCAGACCTGTGACTCATTGCAATGAGTTCGTGAGCCAAACTTCTCTTTGTATAACCACCGCTGGGCCCTGCCCCATTCAGCTCACAGCCCACCATAACAGATCTAAGGCCTGCGATCTCAACACTAGAAAGGGGGAGAAAATAGTCTGTAGCCACCCCATTCTCCTGTCATCCTTGACTGAAATCCTGTCTCTATATTCCAAAGTGTCCCCCACTTTCTCTTCTCACAGGACATGTTCCAGTGCAATAACTGGGTGCCTTCACCATCCAGAGGCTAGTCTCATCTTATACAATGATGAAATCATGAGTCCATTTTCAAAGCCTGGGTTTGTAAGTCTAGAGTATTACAGAACCAGGCTCCAAAAAAAACTACCCATTTGGGCCTTGAGCTGTTCACCTGGCCTCCCTGGCAATCTCCCCACCAGCCTCCAGGAGGACAGGTCTCCAATATCCCACCCCACTCCCAAAAACTTCCAGTTTCCTCTCCGGTAGAAACAATCACAGTTTTCTACTTTGCAGACTAAACTTTCCTTAAAGATGAAATGCTTTCCTCTTGAAAACTTGTGCACTACTGCCCATGAAAAGAACCAGCTGTTTGGTGAGCATGCAAGCCACAAGACCCCAGGGTTTGAATTTCTGCCTTTGAGAGCATTTGTTTTTTCCTTTAAGAACCAAATATCAATTGTAGTATCTTCCCAGAACAAAGAAGTTTATCCCAGAGGATAATATTTATTCTGTTGGTGGATAATAACATCAAACAAGACAGGGTTTCAAGGTTCAGGTGCTTCTTTTTGTTTCTCCAAGATTTCAAAGATATTAAGAAAAATTCCTTGTTGGCAATCAAGATCAAAGAGTTACAGATTTCTTTTTCTCACGAAAGTCCCACAAGAAGGATGCTTCCTGAATGTATAGTCTGAAGGGGGCTTTCTGTGTTGTGTTTTATTAGTAGGATTACCTGGTTTAATTGAGGGAGAGGCCTGGGGGGCTCTCAGGGTCCCTCAGCTGGCATCCTAGTAGCAGCAGGGCTTTGGTACAAAAGCACTCGCTGTGGTTTAAGGTAGGGCCACCAGTTCTAGCCCCACCTTCCTGAAGGCTCTAGGAAACTGTCATTCCCTCCCAACCCCCACTTCCTTCTCAGTCCCTGGAGCAGGCAGACCCTGATAATGTGATTCTCTACGTCTTCACATTTAGCCCTACAATCCAGATGACTTATCCCACAATGTCCCTTCTCTAAATGGCATCTAACCTGGGGGTCCCCCAGAAGGCACCACAGACCCTTTCTGATCCAGCCTTGTCCTTCCTTCAGATAGAGAGCTGTGCAGGCTGCCTTGCTGGTTTATTCCAGAGCTGGGTCAAGCCAGCAAGCCTTCTCTAGCCTTATCAGAGATTTGTTCTGTTTATCAAAGTAATATGATCAAGAGGAAGTCCTACGAGCTTTCTTAGTGGGAAAATAACTCCTGAATGTTCCTACATTCAGACACTGTACCGGGTATGAGGAACTGTAAAGCCTGCTTTAGCCCTAAAAGAGCTCACAGTGCAGTTATTAAAGAAGATGATGACCCAATGCTGTGGAAGAAAATCTGCATACTTTAGGGGCACCAACCCAAAGCAGCTCCCACGGGAAGCCAGAACTCCTGTTCCCTGTTGACTAGCTGGATAGCTATCTAAGATGAGTTAACTTGCTTTAAGGACATCTAAATATTGCCTGCTCATTTAGGAAAGATGGAGGGAAGTATTCTGGGAGTGGGGCACAGGCCCCTGCCATCCTGAGTCCCTGGAGCCCTAAGTTAGCATCTGTCCCAGTATCTCCAGGGAAAGGACAAGGTGTGCCAACCTGATAACCCACATGTTGGCACAGTGCCCAGGCCATGGATAAGCCTGCTGGTGGCACTTATGCAAAGAACCTGTTTGTACAGGACCAGTGGGGCAGTTTCTCAAATGAACAGCAGCCAGCCAGTGTTTAGTGAGGTGGCATGGCTCTGTCAAAGCCCAGTCTTGGCTGTGGGCATCAGGCCGGTAAGGACAGCCCTGGTGTGTATGAGAAGGGAGGGCCCCAGGACTTTCCACACAGATTCCCAAGGAAGTACTCCTGCAGCAGAGGTGAGTGGGAACCAAGAACCTAGGCAGGAGAGGCCCACAGCACATGTCAGACCATAAAGGCTAGCGAAGCCTGCAAAAGGGACTCCACCCCCTCACTACGTACCCAGTTAGTCAACCCAAAAACCATTTGACCTCCCAAGGAGCTCTTGATCCTTGATAACGACTTCTCAAAGAAAGCTCCTTAGCCTACATGTCACCTCTGAAATGGATTCTGAAAATGAAAGCCAGCCACTGGAAAGGGTACATGAGCATATCTCAGGGAAGTTGAAAACATGGTGGTTAAAAACTCAGGCTGTGAAGCTAAATTGCCTGGGTTTAAATCCTGGCTCCACTTTGTGCAAACAGATGAGAATCCAGTCTGCCGGCTTCTGGAAAGCAGAGATAAAAGAAGCAACTGATTCATGGTATTGCTGAATTCAGTGGATACGTACAACTCAGGTTCATGGTCTACAATAGGTAGTAGCATTCACTGTTATTATAGGTAAGACACAGTCCTTGGTCCCCCAGTTCCTTACAACATGAGAGGTACTAAGAAATCACATATGACACAACAGCCAAAACGTGAAATATGTGTAAATCAGTCCCAAACCATGTAATCCTGAATCTAGATCAGTGAGAATCACACAGAAGTCATTTTACTGAGGCTCATATGTAACATGAGAGTTGGGCAGGGAGTGTGGTGGTAGTGGGGTGGCCGTGAGGAAAGGCACAGACATTACACGGTACAGTATTTGAATCCCAGTTTCACCAATTACCAGCTGTGGGATCTTGGGGCACATGCTGAGATAGTTAATTTTTCAATGTTCAGCTCACCTGGCTGTGGGTGCAAGCTGCCCATTTCAAGCCATAGCACAGACTTCTGGCTGCCTGAGAATGTTTTTGGATCAAGTAAATTAGTCAAAAGAGGGAAACAGTTGCTCCCTGAATCTGGGTAGACCTCATCCAAGCCTTTGACAGCCTGACTGGAATTTTCAGAGTTTTCAGTTTGCCTCTGCTCAATCCGAAACACTGACTGCCTTCTGGACGTCAGCCTTCAGCTGAAACATAAGCTCTCGCCAAGGCAAAGCTGTCGGCCTTTAGATTCAGACTGTGCCACTGGTCCCTTGGTCTCAAGCAAGCCTTCACACCCACACTGCAACTACAGCCACTGACTCTCCAGCTTCCAGCTCAGCCTGAAAAGCTCAGACCTATGCTGTAATCACATGAACTAATTTCCATCTCTCTCTTCTCATACACACATGCGGGCACATGGTTGTAGAAGGAGGACCCGCTTGTTTGTCCCGGCCTCCCAGAACCAAAATAATCACACAGAAACTGTATTAATTAAAACACTGCATGGCCCATTAGCTCTAACTTCTTATTGGCTATCTCTTACAAATTAATTTAACCCATCTCCATTAATCTGTGTATCACCATGAGGTTGTGGCCTACCAGCAAAGGTCCAGCGTGTCTATCTCCAGCGGCAGATCCATGGCGTCCCCTGACTCCACCTTCTTCCTCCCAGCATTCAATCCAGTTTTCCCTGCCTACATAAGTTCTGCCCTATCAGGCCAAGGCAGTTTCTTTGTTCATTAACCAATACAGCAACACATAGACAAAAGGACCTTCCACACCAGTTGATCCTGTTTTCTGAAGAGCCTTGACTAAAGCAGACACTAACGCTGCTAAGATTTGATTTTCTCCCCTGTAGATTAGGGGCCAGTTGTATTTTCCCACAGGACTGCTACCAAGATTCAGTGAATTCCTGTCCATGAGCATTTGTCTGGTACCTAACACATTAAGGTGCTCACAAATGTGAACTGTGAAGGAGTGTCCCAAAAGGACACCCATAGTGTTGTAAGTCAGGCACATTCCATGGTACAGGAGTGGGATGCACTTTACAGAGGCCTTCTCGGGTCTTCCAGAAGGACTTACAGGACTACAGTTTGTTTCCAGTGCCCTGGAGAGAGTTTAGGGATATGATTTGTTCTCGACTGCATTTTGTCAGAGAACTAGGATTACTCTGAGCTACTTATCTGTAGTGGGTTGGATGGATATGCAAAAGATATGCCCAAGTCCAGATGCCCAGAGCCTGGGAACACGATTTTACTTGAAGATAGCATCTCTGTAGATAGAGGTAAAGGAAGGTTTTGGGAGATGAGTGGGTCCCAAACATGTTGGGTGGAGCCTAAATCCCTTGGCAAGAGTTTTTATAAGAGAAGACAGGGAACAAAGACGAAAAGCTGAAGAAGACAGAGGCCAAGACTGGAGTGCTGTTTACCAGCCAAAGGCCTAGAATCAGGAAGAGAGCCTGGGGGACAGACCCTTCTGGATCCACATCAAGAAGGCCCAGGCCTGCTGACATTGTCATCTAAATTTCTGGCTAATAGAACTGCGAGAAAATAACCTTTTATTGTTTGATATCTTTTGAGATAGTTTCTAAAGGCAACCCTAAGGTACTAACCCCAAGTCTCTGCATCTATCACGTAGAGGAAGGGCAAGCTGGGAAAACTGAAGCTCCAATGGATGAAGAAGCAGAGCAGTTCTGAGTAGCTAGAAGAACAGGCTGCTTGGTGTTTTGTGGCTTAGATGATGTTCACAGTTTGTGTTCAGCTGTGGTCACCAACAGTCTAGCTTCTGTCCTGGTGCATCACAGTCAAAGCTGACCTTGTCTGATGGCACCATATGAAACAGTTCACATTCAACAGAACACCAGAACCAGTGAGTTCCAGGCCAGCTCCTGGTGTTAAGGGCGGCCTGTGACTTTCTGAAAGAAATCACCCAAGGGTCCTGAGTATATCCAACTGCCCTTCTGAGTGATAATGGGTTAACCTTCCATTTTAGCCTTTTCTGTATATTAAGTTGCTATACAAAGATTTTTAAATGTATATTTTCTCATTCTAGGAAATAAATGTTTTGGTTCAAAACATACCTATATCACATGTACCTTGTGACAAATGAATTAAAATTAAGTTATTTCTAAGTGTGCCAAGTTTTTGTTGTTGTTTTTTCTTCATCATTCTTGGGCTTGCCAAAGGAGTAGATGACAGTATGCATTTGGTCATAAACCAGATTACTGGTGCATGTCCAGAAGTCTGCGGCTTGTGACAAGTGTCTGGGATCAGTCAGCTGGAGCAAGGCAGCTTTCTCTGCCTTGAGAAGATGTTTTGCAAAGATTTCCTTTACTCTCTGCTGGATGAGATATGGTAAGATATATTCACATTGAGCTGACACACTAGGTTCTACAATGGCCTTCCTTATCCTGGTGCATCTTTGCCAAGGTTCACCAACTCATGTTCTCCACGGGTGCTTCCAAACACTCTGTGTTCCCTTATGCACTAATGATACCTGACTGTTGACAGAGGTTTCTGTCCTGCCTCGTCCCACAGTCTTTCAGTCCCAAAGAATCACACAGAGGTCTACATTAATTATAAACTGATTGGCCTATTAGCTCAGGCTTCTTATTAACTCTTATAACTTATATTAGCCCATAATTCTTGTCTGTGTTAGTTATGTGGATTGGTACCTTTTTCTGAGAGTCAGTCACATCCTGCTTCCTCTGTGTCTAGGTGATGACTACAGACTGAGCTTTCCTATTCCCAGAATTCTCCTCTTCTCTTCTCCCTGCCTCTACTTCCTGCCTGGTTGCCCCACTTATACTTCCTGTCTGGCTACTGCCCAATCAGCATTTTATTAAACAAGTACAAGAAACAAATCTTTTTTTTCTCAAGAAACAAATCTTTACAGGGTAAAACCATTGTTTCACAGCACCTGACAGTGACTCTTTTGCTCTTGACTCCCTTGAGATTTTCAATTGAAAGGAACTCCGGTGATCCTGGAGACTTTCCTTTGCATCTGTAATTTATATGAACCTCTTCAGGTATAGCTCACAGTCTTGGTACATGGTCTTACAGATGTACCATTTCAACAGTATGTGCTACCTTGCCTCCCCAAAGCCAAACAAAGGTATCTCGCTGTCCTCAGGTGTGCAAGCAGTCATCTGTAATATGCTATTTTCAATTACATATCAAGATGTCATCAGCTGTAACAACGAAAAACCACCTAAGAATGGCAAAAAAAGAGAAAAAAAAGCTTATGTTTTTACACACCAAGGAGCTTAGAGCTAGGTCAAGTTCTCGATGAATTGATTCAATGACTCAGGAACAAACTAAAGATATCTTTCCTGTCTCTACTCTGGTTTCCATGGGGACTCTTCTTCTTGGACTGGCACTTGGCCAAGATGATGGCACCTCTGTAGATCCATGCCCTCACATAGGAACCAAACAGCAGAGGGTAAGAACGAAGATATATTTTCTTTGTACATCTACTTTAAAATGAGAGAACTTTCCCCATACCCCCATCTTGCTTCATGGGCCAAAACTGCATCCTGAACCAAATACTGATAAAAAGATTAGAACTGGATTGCTGATTTTATGGTGTTTGCTTGGCCAGGTAGGGGTGTGGCATGGGTGAGGTACTCCAACCAACAGAATATACCAGGCCTAGCTATCTCTAAATTCAGACGCAAATAGATCCTTGCATATGCTCTCAGGGTTAATCTGCTTTCGGGTTAACTTAGAACACTCAGATTGTTCATCTGGAAATTTCCACTAAAGCCAGCAAAAAGAAGGTTATGACCAAGAAGAAAGAAAATGGCAGTCTTTGCTTGTAACCCTGTCTATAGAATGTGTTTCTGGAAAAAACGTGAATAAAGCGTAAACAGTACATGACAGCCCAAACTGAACGTCCTCAGTTAGCGCATGCGTCATCAGATGCTGCCGTCTGCTCGATTTGGTTTCCCTGTGCATCCTGATGCAATGCTTCTGGTCAGTGATATCTGATTATAGTCTGGTTTTCCCAAGCTTGAGGGAAATACAATTTGGGATGAGGATAGAAGAGACCAGAAGGGGAATGTCTCCATAGAGCAAGAGAAGGATTTGGAGAGTCGATGTCATTAGGCATGGGGAGCTGAGAGCTGGTGAATATCCGCTGTGCCTCTATAGGTGGTGAAGGTTCATTCGCTTTGACAGTGAGCTGGATCATCTCCTTGCATGCTAGGCCTCCCTAAAGTCATCAGCGCCTCACAGTGAGATTCTCCCCAACTTTAAATGTTCCCTCTGTGGGAGGACCACTTTCCTAAGGGTGCTGGGTTTACTTGGGAAGCTGATGTATCCACTCAAGTTATCCACAGGTCTTCCTGAACTTACATGAAAACGGTCTGCGTGCCTGCACCCAGGCGCTCGGAGCATTAGGCATACATGGGTCCTTGTCCTTTGCTGAGTATCTATTGTTGGCAACAACGACTCAGTGGCTGCAAATCCAACTGAGTAGATCACCTACAATGCGGCTTCCCCACTCATCACCCTGGTGCCATGGTTTCTTTCTCTGCATAGTATCTACGATGATTCAGAACATGCCTCTGGTGTGTCCCTACAGGTTCTTTCACGGACAGCTTGCTTCTGGGTGTTGTGATGATGGGGGATGGTTATCACCACACGACTGTGTCATGGGCATCACTGCCTCAGAGGGACTCATACTGACTTTATGGAATATTAGCTCCTTGCAGGAGGGTGGATTTGTACAAGGAAAATACATGCCTGGCCTCTGGATCTCTCTGGCTTCCTGCTTCAGCATGTGACCTCTTCTACACACTCTCCCCTTACCACTTACCACAGTGTTCTCCTCAGAACCAGCAGAAGTTGGTACCGTGGCTTTGGACCTCCAAAACTAGGACCTAAAATGCCTCTTTCCTTTGTGATGTGCTGAGCCTCAGGTGTTTTGTTACAGTAAACAGAGCATGAGCTCAGAGTTCCTCATCCTTTAGAGCCTTTCTATGTGGGGCTTGAGCCTCTCACAGCGGATACTTCCTGCATGCTCCATTTGCTACCTGGTGATGGGTTCTTACGCATCAAGAAGCAGATTCTGTGAGCCGGTCAAGGACCATCCCCACAGCTGGCACAACCACACTTGTACGGTATTAAAGTAGTCTCAGAACTTTCCTAAACTGTTAAGTGGAGAAAGCCCAAGCCTTAATGGGATTTTGGTAAGGTAGCTTTGCCAAAGCATACAGAAGACACTGCTTTCTTATATACAGAAGACACAGACTGTCTTTGGTAATATTGTGTGGGAGGACTTCTCTTAGGTCTCTGTTCCCTTACATTGTCCTTTGCTGAAAGATAAATTTCATAGTGATGAGGAAACCTAAGTACACTGTATAGACTTTCAGGAGTGGCCCCCTAGAAAGTCCCAAACAACCCAAGGGCTTATGATCCTACTCGCTGAATGATGAGCTGAAGAAGTTCTCGTGATTGATTCTAACCCACATAGTATCCTCAATACCATCCCCCGCAACTGTTTCAACTCACAGGAGAGAGCAAGGCTGTATGTTAGAAGCCATCACTCATCTGAGACACTAGCTAGACTATGGAAACACTAGTGAGTCTAAAATATAGTGGCAGAGGAAGGTATGAAGATGATTTTGATGGTCTGAAGTGGTGAAGGGGAAGGGAAACAGGGAGAGGAGAAGAGGGGAGAAGAGAGAGGAGACATGGGGAGAGAGTTCCAGCATCAGCAACTTCACTGGCACAGGTCAGGCAGACAATGCTATCCAACGCTCAACAGTCACCAGGGCATGTGATTCATGAGTGCAGAGAGGTTGGGGTCAAAACTGGAATAAGTGAAGCCACCACAGTGCAGTGTCAATCCAGGCGCATCGCCGGCACCACTGCCTCTGCCCCTCACAGCTGCTTCCCACATCAATGAGGCCAGAAGAGCCTGCTCCATCTCTCACTACACACTATGCCTGCTTCCTTGTGCCACTTCCCAGGGAAACGGATCTGTCTACCTGGGCACGTATCCAAGTCTCTCAGCAAAAGAAGTTGACACTGCAGACAGTTATCTACTCCTTTCTCTCACCCATATTCATAAGTGGGTGTAGTCTGAAAGTCAAGGGATCGTCATGTGGTAACAGCGAAGTCACAGACAAGGTCCACCGTATGATTGACTCATCCCATAACCGAATCTGGGGAAGTTACACATGGCCAGTGCTACACTGACACGGGATAGACAGAGCTGAACAGCAAAGGCTCGGTGCTTATCTTTCTCCTAGAAAGACGAAAAATAGAGATTCGTCACGAATTTTGGATTGTGGCGAGAACAGTGGAGAAAATAGCACTGGGTGTTCAGATAATGGGCTATCCACAAATCCGTGGGTACAGGTCAGGCGAGTGGGGATGGGGCTGGGACTAGTCCACAGGAGATAGCAGAGATGGCCTCTCTGGCAGGAGCTGTGGGGCAGAGACCTGGAGAAATATGGAAAAGGACCTTCATGTAGAGGAAAGTACAGCCACAGAGGCTGGGAGGTGGGAACCCATGAGCTGTTGTGAAAGAAGGAACTGAGCCAGGGTGTGTTGGAGCCAGATCAGCCATAAGATTATCTGAGGTTACACCGGGGAGCAGGCTTCACCTTCAGCAGGAAAGCAGCACGGCAGAGACCTGGAGAAATATGGAAAAGGACCTTCATGTAGAGGAAAGTACAGCCACAGAGGCTGGGAGGTGGGAACCCATGAGCTGTTGTGAAAGAAGGAACTGAGCCAGGGTGTGTTGGAGCCAGATCAGCCATAAGATTATCTGAGGTTACACCGGGGAGCAGGCTTCACCTTCAGCAGGAAAGCAGCACGGCTAAGAAGGGCAGATGAGCTTTTGGAGGCACAGTGGTAGGATTAAGAGTCAAGTTGTGGACACTCAGAAGCTTTAAATCTGCTTGGTGCTTGGCTACAATCCGCTAAGAGAGATACATTTCATTTCTCTACCCAATACACACACACACACACACACACACACACACTAGAATGCTCCCCCATTATTTCTAGTTAACCTTGGTCCAAATGGATACAAGTCATGGATACAAGTCCATGACTAACTTCAGAGTTTTAGGTTACATGGTGTTTTGAGCAGAGGGATGAATTCCCATGTTGTCCTGCCCCATCCTGCCTGGGTGTGAGTTATTTCTTCTGGGTGTATCCACCCTATATATGCTCCCCCACTCTGTAGCAGTTGAGAGAGAAAGCACATTCACATGACCTTTATGGAAGTATGTATTTATAAATGCACTATTATTTTATTAAGTTATTATGATAATCTCTTATGTGAAACTTGCAAATTAGCTTTACTGCAGCTATGTGGTTTATATTGGGGGTTAAACTCTTATGTGAAACTTGCAAATTAGCTTTACTATAGCTACGTGTTTATATTGGGGGGTACCATATGTATGAGATTTGGTACTATCCATAATTTCAGGCACACACTAGGGTTCTTGAAATATACCCTCTCCAGGTCACATACACACACAGGGACTAATGTGTATGTGACCAATTGTATGCATCACCTTAGCTAGGCTTTAGTCTAGCCTGAGTGCTTCTAAGAAGGTAATTTCTTTTGAGAAGACTAACCAGATATCTTTCATAATGTGGGAGAGCCTCATCCACCTTGTTAAAGGCCATAAAGAAACCAGTCTGGGGTCCAAGCGAGAAGAGGCCCTCGGATGAGCTTCTTCTCGGGCTCTCGGGCTGCACCGACAAGTTTATTTAAGGATGAGAGGGCTTCTCACCCTGGCCTTTGCGGCTAATTTTGGTTCCTCTTAAGGATGTGCCTTGGATAAAACAGCCCAGTCTTTTGTTTATTTGCATTGTTAATAGGCAGAAGAGAAAAACAAACTCTGGGAAGAGGGTTCTTCAGCCAGGAAGGCTCATATCCAAGTTAGGCAGGAGGCCAATGGGGTAGATGTGCCACCAGTCCGTCCTCCGCTGGTCTGTAAAGCCTAAGTATCTGGAAAGAGTCCACCCTGCTCCTCCTCCACTGCCTGCCCTCAGGGACTCCTGGAACCACAGCGAGGTGATGTGGCAATGGGCTCGGATCAGCAAAAGAGGTCATGGGCAGCTGTGCAGATGGAAGTTCTGCCCAGAAACCTGATCCACAAGACGCCTTCACTCTTGATGCCGGTTTGGCTCCTTGGTGAAATGGAGAAAGTAGACAACCTTCATGTAAAGAAGATTTTTGTTTGAGTTTCAGCGCTCAAGATCTAATTTCAGTTTTCTTTTCCAGACAGCAGAAATGTTTTCTTTGCTGTCTGGAATGGAGTTATATCAGTGTGTGTCGTTCTTACCTTCCAAGCTAGACTCTACATTCTAAAAGGCATCATGTCCTAAATACGCTATGACTACCTACCAGGGATTTGACAATGGCCTATACTAGCAGAGACTTAACAGCATAGGACAGATGAACATAAAAATGGCTGATAATGTCAAAGGCACAAAGATGAGGCAATCAAAGGCAAGGCGGAGCTGATAAAGCAAGATTGAGGTGGCACTTCCCAGATTCTGACAACGTAGGTTCCTGTAAAGTAACTACATGGTTGAATCTACTGAGACAACAATATAACCAATGTGCCCATCATGTAGAATGAGATCTGTATCAGTACCATAGAAGTAGTGGGATGCCTGCTGTGCAGAAGCCTGCAGTTCCTCAAAGCTGCTTGCACACAGGACCCTTCTGTTGTTGACCGCCACTGACATCAGCAGAGCACACACTCTGTAGAACACTGGCAATATACTATTTTGAAAATGCTGGAGCTGGTATATAAAATGAGAAAAGATGGTGTTGAACAATTAATAATTTTTAAACATTTTGAAAAAGGTGAATTATAAGATGAATTAAAGATCTAAGCATGAAATAAAAAGAAAATGTGTGACCCAATCCAGATTCAGGGAGCTTGGGAATCAGCATGAGAGATGCTTTCTCCCTTTCTAAGTTCACCTCTTGAGGGGCTGGGGTGGGAAGTGGGTGAGGGCTGCTCCATTGATGAGTTACCTCTAATGCACAAAAGGAAAGATGGGGACTGTGTCACTGCTGGAAATTCCCCTGGTGGAAATCACCAGATAGTTTACTGAGTGTCTTGCTACTGGGCCTGAGTCGACTAGACTCTGCTCTCAACCACATTTGATAAAATCTCTCGCAAATGGCAAGGGAATCCATACCTGGTACATTCTTGTTGGTTGTACAAAAGCAAGGCAGGGAAAGAAATAAAAACATGAGTTTTTTTAATTTTTTATCTTCTGTAATTTTGATGTTGCATGGAGGGGCAGCATTTGGAACTTAGTGCTCTCCTGCCGTGAGTTTCTAGGATTGGATTCAGACTATCTGGCTTGTGCAACGAGCACTTTGATCCACTGAACAATCCTGCCAGGCCTAAACTGTGAGACTTTGACCCTTACATAAAAACATAATTTCACTTCAGAATCACCTGTCATTTAGCAAAAGGTTGAGTGAAATTTATAATGAAGTCTTGGGTCTTATCTGGATTACCAGAATCAGGAGAAACCCCAGTACAGGGCACTCTCCTTTGCATAGGGAAAGACATCCAGAAGCCAGCAAGTGACAAAGAGTTGGTGCTTGAGGTAACAAGCCCGCTCCACCAGGACCCTGTCCCTCCTGTCCTAGCCAAAGTCACCTCTCTGACCCAGGTTTCCTCATCCCTGTTGTGGAGCAATAACATGCGCTTGGAAAGGTTGCTGTTGAAATTCTGATGTACTGAAAATGCCAAGGACAACACCTGACATGAAAAACAACCATCCTTAGTACTAGAGTCAAAATCTATTCAGTAAGGCTCTTCCAATGGATCTAGGAGAGCAAACGCTTATAAAATGGGTTTGTTTTCAGCCATGTGTCATTAATTCAGTCACCCTTTCCAATGTGATATAAGAAAGAACATTATCCTGGAATATTAATTTCCCTAACATAAAAGTTAAGCAATGTTAGGTTACACACAGCAGTCAGGATCATTCTGTCTCAGTTTGGTTTCACTGCAGCAAGAGGACTCATAAAGGTAGAGTGGCCCCAAATGCTATAGAAGCATCCAGACTCTGTGAATGAGAGTCCTGTGATCAGGGCAACAGAGCAGAATAAAAAATGAATGGAATGTTTGTGCTGGAATTTTAATAAATACTTAGCTAGTTTCTGTGTTGCTGGCACCAAAGGCTGTTGCTTCTCCAGATGGAAAGTTGATCTTGATCTTTTTGGCTCTAGGTCCCTCTTCCCTTTAGGAAATTTAGACCTCTCTGTGCAAACTGGTTTTCATAGGTGAAAGTTCTATATTCAGTTTCCCTCAGGGGCATCAGGAAAGGCTTTTGGGGGTATTTTTATTCCTTATGACGATACAACAAGGACCCTTCAGGGAACTCGAGAGGATTCAGGGTCCCTATAGATTGCATAGAATCCAAGACAAGTCTGGACTTGGGTAGCCCTCAAGCAGGTTCTGATGAAACTGGAAATGCCATCAATCTTGAAGCGTTTACTTGTTCATGTGCATGTAAAATTGAATTTCCCAGGGTCTCTCTAAGACAAAAGAGTTGCCCTCCCATTGTGTTGCCTGCATGTTGTCTCATACCCTAAGCTTGAATCACACCCAATTGTCCAAATAATTTTAATGCCTTTTTCTAGGGAATGGAGGACTGGCAAGCAACCAACCCCTGGGTGAGGTGCCAAAGTCCTCGTTACGTAAGACTCCAGGTTAACACCCTCGTGAGAGTATGGGAGCTTCATAACACTGTGTCACCGTGATTTGTAGAAGTGACTTATGATTTGGCAGTTTCTGAATGTAAAAACAGAACACGGTGAAAACATAGCCTTGGTCTCTGTAAAAATAAAAGTCATTTTCTTGATTTCTAAACAGTGTGCTCAGAACATTATTTTCAACTAACGACCTCACTGTCCCACCTGTTATGAGTGACTGTAACTGTATTCAAGCTGATTTATAGTTATCAGTTATGGATCCTTGACTAATAAACTTGAAGAGATTTGTAGAGCACCTCAAGTAATGGTAGCAACCATGAAGCCCATTGCAATGCCTGGCATCATGCCCATGTTTCAGCCTTCACACGCTCTCCACCTGACTTTTTGAGACAAGTAGTATTATTCCCCCGTCCTACAAAAGAGGGAACTGAAATACAAGTTGGGTAAGTCCCACATCCTGAGTCAAAAGCATCTTCACTGTTCCTTCAGGCTACGCCAGAGCCTCTTCCTCCAGACTGCCTGCCTAGTGTTTATCGGGTCCAGCCCATCTCCTCCCCCTTCTTCCTTGCTCTCATTTTGGTTCCTCTCCCTGCCCCCTCTGACCCTCCTTACATCCAGTAAATCATTAAACTCTACCTTGCTGGGTTCCACAGAGATTGTCGTCAGTCACCACCCTTCACATCCTTAGATTGTGTCACCCAAGCTGTCTGAGATGCACAAAGATAATGTCTAAAGGATATTAGTTATTTGGGTACTATCTTGGGGCGCTTGTGCTGAAGACATCATGTGTGTCCTGATGAGAGCTGGTTCATGTCTTCTTTTCTCTCCCTGTAACTTGACTACCAGACCTGGATTTGGCCAGTTGGCAGCTCCAGCCTGAGATGTCAAGTTTGTACCCTGGGAAGAAACAGGGAGATTTAGGCTCTGTAGCTGTGGTGGTGATAGCTGGGGTCTACAGGAGCGAGTTCTACCTGTGTTAATGTTAGAAGCAGACTGCTTGTCTATGGTCCCCAGTTTCCAGGCTCCCCTAGTTTTCTTCTGAAGTCTAGGGCCAACTAGACATTTGAGACTGAGTATCTCTCTTAGTTATTGAAGACAACTACAAATTCCATGAGAGGTAGAATATTTGGCAAGCAAAAGGAAGCTGATAGACAAAGCTGAGGGTCAAGTGTTTCCTGTGGACATTGGGTATAATGTATCCATATTGAAAACATGTTTTTGGAATTTATGCTACCACCATAGAATGATGAGGACATCGGAAGCAATGACTTCTTTTCCTGAAAGCCATAAAGGAAGGGAATGACAATTTTAAGCAACCAGACTATGAGCTCATGACTTGGATTGAACCTAGGGACTTTCTACAGCCATGCAAATGTAGTGATGAGGAAGCGGGCCTGCTTTTTGTCCCACCTGGCTCCCGCACGGCTAGCTTATACCCCGA
>LOJH01030430.1:0-17111 GCA_001685095.1 Ellobius talpinus | reverse complement strand
GTGCGGGAGCCGGTCGGGACAAAATGCAGGCCCTCTCCCCCTATCACTACAGGTAACAAGCTTTCCTTCCTAGAATTCCAGCTCTCTAGTGTAGTGGGTTTCAGGGCGGCAGCCGTGAGGCTTTATACATCTGCCTGACTTTCTGAATCACTCAGAAAAATGGAACTTTTCCACTTCCTCTTTCTATCCCTTTTCAAAGTGTGCTTTCTCGACCACTTTGAGCTCTGCTGCTTCTCCAGCTTCCCTCCCCACCTGGTGGCTATTTGTCTGCCATGTAGCTGGCCTCATGCCAGTGTAACTCAAACAGCACTTACCTACCTTTTGAGCTTTTTTTTTCCTTTTAAATTGTATTAAAATGGTTCTTGAATGTCAAAAAACAAAAGGTAAAAATTTGCAGAGAGTTGAGGGGCTGGGGGTTACCGCCATGCCAGGAGGAAACTTAAAGGACATCTTAGTCCAATATCCTCAGGACAAATATTGAAATTATTAAGATTCAAGGTTTATATGAATTGCCCAGTGTCACACAGCTAGTCTGTGGACAAGCTGGCTTCCCACTCCAGAGCCTTTTATACAGGGTCTGTGGACGCTTTTCCTGTCAGTCTCCACGCCTAGATACTTGCCTCCACCTTTTCACTCAGAGCATACAGTGTTTCTGACTCTGAACCGCTAAGAACAAAACAATTAGTAGTATTTCCCCACAAATCAAGACCTCATGATATCAAAGAGTGACTCCTAGAGCCTAATCCACAGCCAAGCTGAAAGGGGCCCAGGAAAACCATGTCGTTCAGCTCTACTGCCTGAGCCCCCCAGGTCTCCTGTGGACAGGAGTCCTGGGGCACTTCAAGGTACATGAAGACTCCCCTGGCCTTCCTGAGAACCCTTCCTCCCAATTCCTGGGATTCTCTGAAGCAGAAAAGGCCCTTCAGCTTGTCCCAGGTTTGAAGAGTCTCATCACCTCCTCAGCCAGCCTCATTCTTGCAGGTTTGTGTGACATGTTTACCCTAAAACTCCAAAGACAAGCCTACTGCTTCACTGGGCCTTGGAGGGCCAGTTACTCCTTGAGATCACATCTCTCAAGCCAGCGATCTGTAGAATGCTGTTACACAAGAAGGCAGCCTAGGAGAAAGCCACACTGATATAAACTGATGCATCCACACTGGACTAGGTAGGGTCCCTGTGGTCAGCATAAGCTGGAGCCGAAAGCCTCCATGGCTTGCTCTTTTGAGGAGGGCTTTGGGTTAGAACAAAGCACCTGCAGTGGAGTTGCAAGACCTACCGTGGTCCTTCACCAGAGCTTCCATCTCCTCCTGGACACCCTTGTGCCACTCGGTGATGTCCACGTGCAGAGAGTAATCACAGCAGGACTTGCTGTCGGCCCACTCCCTCCATTGATCGAAGGCCGCCAGCAGGCTGGTCCCAGGCTCGGGAACGACGTGGTCAACTGAGGAAAGAACAGACATTTGTCGTCATCACTGGAGAGTCAGGAGCAGGTGCTTACCCACTTGAACCCTGAACTGAGCCTCCTGGGTTCCCGCTGGAGACACTGATCTCTCCAACAAAGTCTCGGAATGCACTTAAGCCTGCTGAGTGCCCAATTGGGAGAAACTGCCGACAAGTGAAACTGTGCATGAATGCCTCAGATCCGATTTATCAAATCCGAGTCCCCGAGGCCTGGGGCACATTCTGAGGACAAGGAGTCCTTGTGGACAATGGCAGTGTCAGAGGGCCAGCTAGAGGAGCCAAACCCTCCTTTGTACTGCTTGCTGCAGTGAGACGCCCCAATAGACAGCCAGGCCTCGTTGAGACTGGAATGGGGCCATGTACGACAGGCCTTTCCAAAACAGCCAGCAGCCCCACTCACTCCTGGCCAGTCAAGTTTCCTCGGTGTAATTCCACTCCGTAATTTAAGGACAATCTTTCATCTTAAGAGTTTAAAACATTTTGAAGCTGAGCTTGCTGTAATATTATTACTAAGGTAGGCTGATATTTAGGACAAAGATGAACTCAGGCTGCTCAGTCTGTACCCTGGCTCCACTGGTGGCTCACAGGTACTCCTGGGTAAACTGCTCTGCTGCCCCAGGTCTCAGGGTTGCTTCCAAAGGGGATTGTATTACCTACAGACTTTGTTATGAAGATCACACACAGACAGAATGTCTACCAACCTTACAATGCTCCTTGATTTAAATCCTCCAGTGCCTTCCTCTTGAACTGCAAATGTAGTTTAAAGTCACCAACAAGCTCTCCCAGAGCCTGGCTGACCTCTGCAACAGGACCCTGTGCCGGCTCTGTCTTGCCCTCTGCCTCCAGCTACATGGACCATCTTTCAGTTGCTACATCGGGCTGCTTCCTCGCATCTCAGGGTCTTTGCACATATCTCTTATAGGATCCCTGGAGAGCTCTTGCCCAGGCTTCCTTGATAACATGAGGCTTTTTGGAATTGCTACTCTTTTGTGCACGTGCACACACACACACACACACACACAAAACAAAGCACTAAGATTCCAACTGAAATTAGCTGTTCAAAGTTCAACCAAATTCATGCAACAATAAGGAAAAGGCTCAAGACTCTGGACTCCTAAAGCAATGAACTATTCTTCCAAAATGGAATATTAGATTTCCTATGCCCAGAAACAAAACTTTCAGATGCAAGTACATTGTGATTGGCTTAACTTAGCTTCATGTTGAGATGATCATCAGATACAGTAGTTACCCCTGCCTGATCATTATAAATTACCTAAATGTATTGAATGTCACACTGCACCCTGTAAGTCAATATCATTACTAAATGGCAATTAAAATAAATGTATTTTAAAACACACTTCTAAATTCTTTTGACAGAATTCTTTTTTTCCAGCACTAATTCACTGGGGAGTACTCAGGTACCAGCACAAAGAATCAGTCTATGTAATGACAGGGTTCCACGGCTATCTAGTATCTAGAACATGGTGGCAACTGATGAGGGCTTTGACCAATGCTACCCTAGAAACTCCAGCAAGACAATTCCAGTTTCTCTCCCTCGTCTGTGTTTCCTATTCCACCCTACAACTCTAACAACAAAAATATCACTCTGCTAGCAGCAACAACTCCAACAACAAAAACATCACGCTGCTAGCAGCAAGCATTCTGGACTGTCTGTGGCTACAGCCTGCCTCACCCCTCACTCTCCTCCATCCCTGTTCCCAGGCAGCCAGATGGACCTTGGAAAACCCTTTATCCGCAGCTGCAGGCCCCATGCACATCGCCAGGAAGGGCAGACTCAAGCATCTCCCCAGGGCCCGGCTAGATCTGACTCTGGCAGACGTCTCTAGTCTCCATCGTACTCTCTGTCCCCGACATGGTCACCAACCACGGCCACCCTGTGGGTTTCTTACTCCTTGGATTCACCCTGTTCCTGTCCACTCTGTGCTTCTTGCTCTGGCAGGGCCCCCTCAGTGAATCCCTTTGCGCTTCACCAGACAGCACCGCCCCATCAAGTTCATGAGACTGCCACCATCTGCACTGCCGTCTGCAATAGCTTCTGAGTAGCACATGTACTCATATACTCACATATATTCACACACACTCACACAGGCACTCACAGAGACACACACACTGACTCAGAGACACACATAGACTCACACAAAGACATAGACACGCACACTCACATATATCCTCACTCACACAGACACACACACACCTTCACCCACACACTCAACACTCACAGAGACGCACACTCACAGAGACACACACATACAGAGATGCACACATTCAGAGACACACACTCATACTCACAGAGACACACACCCACACCCACAGAGACACATACACACTCAGAGAGACACTCACAGAAACACACTCACACAGATATACACACACTAAAAGACACACACGCACACATATACTCATTTACAGGGACACACAAAGACACAGACACAGACACAGACTCACTCACACAGATGCACATAAAGACAGGCATATACACACACTAACACGCGCACGCACGCAGTACAAAGCATAAGCTCCCCAGGGCATGGACAGTGTTCAGATACAGGAAGAGCTCAACGAATGCCCTATGTAATCACTACTTGGCATTCACACCTTACCTTTCACTCAGTTGAAAAAGCAAACGGGGTTCAAGTGCACCCTCAGTATCTGTGAGCATCATTCTAGGACACCCATAGGATGCCAAAAATTCACAGACACCTAAATTCCTTGCATTAGTGTGAGCACACAGTCTGTTACATCCACCTTTGTACTTTTGCAGGGAAACTGAGAATTGATCCCCAGATCCCAGCATGCTGCAGCTGGGATCCACTCCAGACCCCCTCCATACACCTCATAACCTCTCTAGATTGCTTACTTGCAGGACCTGATGCAGAACCACACAGCACTCTGCCTGTGTGGACCTGGTATTAGCGCTTGCACTATGGCAAATTTCAATTGCGCATTTTGTAACTTTCCAGAATGTTTTTCCAGTTTTTTTTTTTTTGTGGTTTGGCTGAACCCAGAATTAATTGAATCCACAGATGCAAAATCCTTGGATCTGTTGGGTCAACTGTAATCTCCTGGTAACAGGGTCAGCTTTCCCATTTAACCCATAGGGCTGAAACCCGGAGACCTCCTACCCCACCCTGCTTGACAAGGAATGTTCCTTCCACCAGACAGCATGGGACATAAGGAAAATTGCCTTCTTCGAAGCTGATTTTTCTAAAATGAAGGTAATTTTAGGCAAAAATTAATATTACATCCATTCAATCACCACCAACCCCCTTTAAAGCAACCCACTCGACTTGGTACGTTTTCTCTTTATCTTTTTTCTACATGTTGTATTTTATTCTATTTCCTTATCTCTAGCCTCTCTCCTCCCCAAAAGCTTGGAAGTGGCTTTAGAGAAATACCCAAGCCAGTCCTGGATGACACACCTGTAATCCCAGCATGTAGGAGTTGGAGGTTTGAGGAGCTTGACAAGTCTAAGGTCAACCTGGGCTACCTAGTGAATAAGTCAGTCATGGAAGCTTAGTGATATCCTGTCTAAGAAAAACAAGTGAACGACAATAAAACCTTAAAATGCATGAAGATGCCATCAAACAAGAACAGGAAAAACAGATGACAAGGAGGAAGGGAGAAAACAGGGGACACAAAATGAAATCAATAACAAGGTTGTAAGTTGTATGTTTACATGTGTGTGTAAAGAAATAAATGTGTGTATTTATTTGTGTGTATGTGTGTAGACCTGTATGAATGCTTTATCATTGTCCATGCATGTTCACACCTATGCACAGGCATACATGCATGTTTGCACCTACGTGTGTATGCATCAATAGATAAACAACGTTCGGACAACCTCACGCCTCTGCTAGATGTTGTCAGACTCCCAGGCCCACATCCAGGAAGCCTGACACCCCTCCTTCCTGAGGGATCAACAAGGCAAACCATTTCTCAAGAAAACCCTGGGAACCGCAAACTCAGTCTGGGAATAATGCTCAACCCACTGAGTATAATGATTCTTTTAAATATCTTAATATTGGACTGGATAAAATAGTTTACATCTACACACTGGATGCTTGGATTTGCCCATTACAGAGAATAAATACTAAGTTCTCATCGTTCTGTCCCTTGACTGGCTCTCTTTCATTCTATTTATCCTGTCAGGAGTAAACACGGCCGCTTTGGGATACTCTTCTTTAAGATTTATGTATTTCATCTTATGTGTAGGGGTATTTTGCCTGCCATGGAAGTCTGTGCACCGTGTGCATGCCTGGTGCCCACAAAGACCAGAATGGGCACTGGATCCCCTGGAACTGGAGTTACAGGTTGTTGTGAGTCACCATGTGGGTGCTGGGAACCAACCTAGGTCCTCTAGAAGAGCAGTCAGTGCTCTTTAACCTTGAGTCATCTCTCCAGCCTCTGTGATACCCTTTAAGATCCTAAAACCATTAAACACAAACATATTCACACTCCCCCAGTGCTGAGCATCAAGCCTTGCGCACTGTAGGTAAGACCTCTGAGTGATTGAGGTAAACTGTCAAAACTTTCATTTTTATGAAAGAAAATGTTTCTTTCAAAGGCCCACTTCTTTCCACAAGACCTGCCTGTTTCCTTCTCTACCTAAGGAACCCGAGAGAGCCCTATGTAGGATGCTCCATGCAGGATGCCTGCTCCTGGGACAGCTCAAGCAAGGAGCTTGCCTTGGCTCAGCCTCCACTAACCCTTCCACAAAGTGAGGGGCCAGGGAAACCTTCAGATCAGTAACAGGACCCACAAAGGGACTCAGACACTGTGACGCCATGCTTCTCCATCCTCAAGGAACACAAGACGTACCTTGAGTGTAAACTCTGGTTTGTGCCCTCACCTTTTGTCCCTGTTCTGGGACAACAGGTCGAGATGGCAATCCGGGGAAGTGAGTTTTTGAGAAGCAGCCATTCTGATTCTAGCTGAGTGTAGTCTGTTTTTCCATTTGCCTTTCCGTCCATTCCAACCCACTCGAGCCTTTGAGGGCCCTGTTCACCACACAATGGCAATGCCACTTTCAAAAACAGAACCAGGTTCCCTGACTACGAGGCTAGGCCCTCCTTCCAGAGCCAGTGCCAATATCTAATTAGTGAGCCATGTGATACCCAGAACTTCAGAGAAACAGGCATGCTTCCCCTAAGCTAATGGCACTTGCAAACGTGTCCCTGAAATGCCTGCATGAACTTTCCCACTGTCCTCCTTCCACAGAAGGTCTCCAGGGAAGAGCTGATTCTCGGGAACACGACAAAGGGTCATGACCATTTCCGGACAGAGCAGGGGTCCTCAATGAGGAACCAAAGTAGAAATCCATTTACAGATCATCTCTCTGGTGACCTTCCTGGGTTAGCTGTCCCTGTGAGAAAGGCGCAGTCACCCTCCAGCAGCCAGCATTGACAAGGGGGTAAACATTAGGGTCAAAGCACCCCAAGAGTTTGGCCTGCTTCCTGTGGTGGCCTTCCTTGTGGTTGTTTACTGAGATTTCCTGGACTTATCTATAACCATGCAGAGTGGAGGAGGGTACGTGGGCACAGGAAAAGTATCTGTGGAATGCCTTGCACTCCCTCCTTGGAGCATCTCCATAGAGTCCATAGATGCCCATCCACTTGCTGTATGACAAGCCAAAAGCATGCCCTGGAATGATGGCCTGAATCTGGACATGTTTTCCGCGAAAATCTCAGAATATCCAAAGAATGACTGGCTATAAGTTGTCAGTTCTTAATTCTGAAAGTTCTACCTCCAAAATGCTCCAAAATCTGAAATATCATGACATATGTGGGAAGCTCCACACTGATCTCATATGACAGTGCCAGCCAAACTGCAGGCACACTACCGAAGTGTACAGAATCGCTTTCAGGGGCCGGGGCAGGGGCTTAGCTGGTAGGAGGCTCTCCTAACATGCCCATGTCTCCGACCCCAGTATGCTAAAAACTCAGGTCTGTAATTCCAGAGTTCAGGAGACAGAGGAGGCTAATGGCTCATAGCAAGATGGAGGCCAGCCTACTATACACGAGACCGTGTCTCAAGAAAAAAAAAACAAAAAACCTCGGACATTATATAAGGTCAGCAATAAGCCGTTTTGTTTTGATTTTGGTTTTGGCTTTTGGTTTTTCAAGATAGGCTTTCTCTGGGTAGCTCTGGCTGTCCTGGAACTCACTCTGTAAACCAGGCTGGCCTCGAACTCAGAGATCTGCTTGACTCTGCTTCCTGAGTACCGGGATTAAAGGCATGCACAACCACCACCCGGTTGGTAGTAAACCTTACATAGAAATTTCACATTTAGACCTGAGACCCATCTTCAAGATAACTCATTATATATATGTAAATATCTTATTCTGAAATTTGAAACTCTTCTCATCCCAAACCCTTAAGCTAAGGGGTACTGGACCTCTGCTATTGCCTGCAGTATTTCTACAAGAACTGCCAAGGGATCCTACTTCTTTTAAAGAGCTTGACTGAACATAAGACACAATTCACCCGGTTCAGGGCCCAACTCAGTATTTTCACTATATTCACATTTCCATACAAGCATTATCTCGTATAGCTTTAAAACGCACCCATAAAAGAAATCTAGTACCCATCAGCAGCCCCTCCCCATACCTTCCTCCCCATTAGAGTGATTGAGGAACCCCAGCCCAAAGCAATCACTAATCTGATCCCTGTCACTTCACAGAAAACAGAAGTGTGCACTGTGTGGTCTCCTGTGTCTCCTCTGGAACTTCCACTTATCACGAAGCTCCCAAGGCAGGGCACTGCAGCATACGTTGGCACAGAGGAAGTAAGCTGCAAACTTGAAAAACCTATACACAAAGTCCCTTTGGAATGTATAGTATTTCAAAAGAATCAAATATTCTAACCTTTTTTTCGAGATCATTGTAGGCTCAAATCCAGTTTTTATTTGTGCGCTGTGTGATATGTGTGTATGTGTTTTCACAATGTGTGTATGAGTAAGTGTGCATCCTTGTGAACATACATGTAGAGGCCAGAGGTTGCCATCAGATGCATTCCTCAGTCACTCTACACTGAGGCAGGGTCTCTCACCTGAACCCAGCGCTCACCAGTTTGGCTAGTACAACTAGCCAGTACGTTCTGGGGTCTCCCTGTTTCCACCTCCTGAGTGCTAGGATTAAGGGTGAGCTGCTGTGCTTACCCAGCACTTCTGTGAGTGCTGGGAACCCAGACGCTTACATGACAAGCACTTCCCAAGCCCTCACGTGTAGTTTTAAAAAATGGTGCAGAAAGATGTCTCACACCCTTTACCCTACTTCCCAGTTGGCACAGTTCTCCATCTTCCGTTCCCATTCCTGACATGTACTCAGACGGGGTCTGAACAGCTGAACAGCAGGCCTCTCTCTGCCTGGCTGGGTAGTACAGGACTCCTTACCTCCTCTCCCATGACCTTCATCTGCCTCAATCTCCCTCAGAGCCAGTCTTGGTCCTAGCACTTGCCAGACACTGGAGTTGAGAGACAGCTCCCTCTTCAGTATCAGGCAAAAATCCCCCCATAAACTCCGTAAGTGGGGGACACCAGTGATAGCGCCTGTCACACCAAGAGAGCTGCCCACCTCTGAAGTCCACCCCCGCCTCAGACTTCCTACTCATGGGTTGTGCCTGGTGGGAGGAAGTGACACATTCCTTCCAGGCTTCAGGAAGGTGACTGGCAGAAAGGTGTCTGTTGTCTTCTAACACAAAAGCCCTTAGAACAGCACCTCTGGCCTTCGCTGCTTGCCCAGACAAGCCTGCATGTTTGCAGCACCCAA
The DNA here is from genome assembly GCA_001685095.1 of Ellobius talpinus. NCBI lineage: Eukaryota > Metazoa > Chordata > Mammalia > Rodentia > Cricetidae > Ellobius > Ellobius talpinus. The sequence continues at coordinate 7,863 of LOJH01030430.1, read as the reverse complement.
TTCAAGAAACATCCACTCTCCTCTCTGGCAGCCATCAGTGGTGAGGAGGGGACTCAGAAGCTGTTACGGTGTCATGTTCCAGCTGGTATTTATTTCACAGCAAGCCTGTCAATTCACGTGGGCATCGCGTCTGAGAGCATCATAAAGTAACATCATATACTTTTCCTTTGATTCTCTGTGTGGGTGGGCAGGGTGGGTGGATGTCTCTCTGGTCACAGCTGGGAGACATGCAGGCCCTGTGGACTATCTGCTGTAGTCATTTAATGAGAAGTGCTGCCCCCCCCCCCGCCNTCAGGAGCTCAGGTGTTTGTACACTTGGTCCTAGGTTAGTGGCACTGCTTGGGGAGGTTTGGAATGTTTAAGAGGTATGGCCCGAGCTAAAGGAAGTGAGTTACTTTGACAGTTCTCAACCCCGTCCATTTCTACTTCGCCCTCTCTGCTTCCTGCGTGTGGGTGGAGATGTCATCTCTCTCTGTTCTCATCTCTTCCTGTTCCAGCAGCCTGTCGCCACACCTTCCCCACCATTTCAGACTCTGTCTCTGAACTGTAAGCCAAAATAAATCCTTTCTCCCCCAAGTTGTTTTGGTCATGGGGTTTTCTTACAGCAACAGAAAAGGAACCCATCCAAACTAGGAATGTGAACCTTGCCCTCAACTTCAGGCGCCAACATCTTCCAGGCATTGTGTTAGAATGGTCCTCCATTGCCACACCCTTGCCTGAATTCCAAACACATGCAGGTTCCCTAAAGCAGGGAGCTCTAAAGGGAACCCCAGGATCAAAAGGGCAAACACCCCCTTTTGTGTGGGTGAATGATCATTGGGGGCATCAGGTTGAGAGCTTGTCAACATGTTGGCACCTCATAAAATCCTTTCTTCCATGCAGCTCACACATGGGCTCCTGGCAACTCAGATCAAAGGCCAGGCTAATGAAATCTGCTTGTGGCGCTGAGGGTCATTTACAACACGCAAATCCCTCCAAGAGATGAGCCAAATGACAAGCAGTAATTCCCTGACTCATCAAAAGCAGATGTGGAGGGGTGAGAGCCCTCAGGCCATCTGCAGACAGCAGGAGGTCAAGATATCAAGGGAAGGTCCACCAGATTCAACTAGTAGGCATGGGCCAGGCTCTGGAAGGAAGAGAAGGCCCAGAATGACTCTCTCCACCACAGACAGTATTGCTTGATTTCAAGGGTTTGATGGTTCAAGCTCATTCATTCATAAAGGTGGCCTATGAGCCATGCGGTGGTTTGAATAAGAATGGCTCCCATATAGGCTCATATATTTGAATACCTGATCTGCAGTTGGTAGAACTGTTTGGGAAGGATTAAGAAGTGTCACCTGTTGGAGGAAGTGTAGCCTGTTGGAGGGAGTGTGTCACTGGGTGGGGTAGGGGAGCTTTGAGTTTCAAAAGCCCAAACCATCCCCAGTTAGTGCTTGAGATCCCTCCCTCCCACTCTCACGGCTGTGGATCAGATGTAAGCTCTCAGCTACTGCTCCAAAGCTATGCTTACCTGCCCGAAGCCAGGCTCCCGCCACGATGATAAAAGACTAGCCCTCTGAAAAACTGTAAGCAAGCCCTCAGTTAAATGCTTTCTTTTATAAGCTGCCTTGGTCACAGTGTCTCTTCTCAGCAACAGAGCAGTAACTAAGACAAGCCACATGGCTGGGGAGATAGTAGTCAAAATGTTTGCTGTACAAGTATGAGGATTAGGGTTCAGATCCCAGCATGACATAAAAGTCATGCACCTGTGACCCCAGCACTGGGGACAGCAACAAGCATGTCCCTGGGACCTGCTGACCGGCTGTCTAGCCAAAACAGTGAGTTTCACTTCAGTGAGAGACATGAAGACACCACTTCATAAAACAAGGCAGAGAACAAAGGGAGAAGACATTTGATATTAACCCCTGATCTCTATGCACAGACACAAGTGAACACACACACATCAAAAGCCTTGAGACCTTAGCCAGGCAGTGGTGGAACACGCCTTTAATCCCAGCACTTGGGAGGCAGAGGTAGGTGATCTCTGTGAGTTCAAGGCCAGCCTGGTCTACAAGAGCTAGTTCAGGACAGCTAGGGTTATTACATGGAGGAATCCTGTCTTGAAAAACAAAAAACAAAAATAAGTCTTGAGACCACCTGACAATTGATCTGGAGAAGCCCTAAGAGGGCTTTGCACATGAGGCTGTTACCATATGACCACAAAGTCAAATGACATAAGATAGCCAGGCAGCCTCTATCTGGAGAGATTTTTGTAACCGAAATCGAAAGGATATCAGAAGTTTGCCGGGACAACCTACCACTTTCCTGACAAAGAATTCAGGTTCTGGGCAAGTCTTGAATGTTACATAATCAGGGCTGTCAAGACAGCTCAGTGGGTGGAGGTGCCTGCCCCCAAGCCTGGTGACCACACGGTAGAAGAGAACTGACTCCCATAGGTTGTCTCCAGCCTCCACACCATGGCACTCCCTCACCATATATGTGCACACCTCGCATACTAAATATATGTGTGCAATTATTAAAAAAATTAAAGATGCATAATTAGATGGAATTTAACTCAGGTCTGAATCCTAAATCTCTAATTTTTTTTCTTTTCACTATAATAGAAGAAAATGTTACCCATAATCCCGCTGCCTTATTAATGACTATTCATCATCCATATTATTCCCCAGATCTGTCATACAGGTACATATATTTAATGTGGGTGTAATCACAAGCTATGCTCATTTTTAGTGGCATGGGGCTTTATTTTATCCTAAGAGCATGGTTGTGTTACCATCTTCTTGACCCATCTTCTAATGAGTTATCCTTGGGGGTGTCCATTAATTTCATAATTTCCCTGAGGAACAACTTGTGGGTTTTCTATATTCCCCAATGATGCATAATGTTCTTATGAATACACTCATGTTCCTAACTGGTCCCCTACTTCAGCTTCTTCCCTGAGAAGAGGACACTGGGGTCAGCATAAAGGGATGTACTGTGGTTCTCAATCCAGTTGATCAGAGTGGAATGGCTTCACTCTGCCACCAGCAATTCGAGGGGATGTCACTCCAGATAGTACTGGTGCCCAGTTTACAGGATTGCTATTTAAAGGGTCAAACACAACACCCCTTCACCCTTCTTGGTTGCCTTTGTTTTCGAAAACTGGCCACTTTCCAAGACCCATCTAGGAGGCCCAGGGAACACACGAAGGATTCAGTAGGCCAGCTGTGCAGAATGAGTCATGATCTCATGAGAGCCGGGTCCAGGGGCCACTTGTGCCATTTTAGTTCTAACTCTTGTTCAGCCCTTCTTCAGCTATCAACCTGCTTCCAGGACAATTCCCAGCTAACACTGACCCATCAGGAATGCACAATGGAGACAGGGTTGGCAAAGCAGCCCAGGCCCCAGTTCCCAGCACTGAGGAAAGCCATGTCCTGCCTCTGCTCCATGTTCATCTCCTGGCACAGACAGTTCATAGGAAATACCATCCCTGCCACAGAATGACACAACTGTTGCCTGGGGAAGACAGCAAGGAGAAGCAAAGGTGAGCACCCTAGCCAAACCCGTTCACTCACGACGCTACAGGCAGGCTCCAGGCTGCGCAGCATTTCTCCAGGCAATGCTGAAGTCCCTGGCTGAGGGGGGGGTGAGGTTCCTGTTTCCTGCCATTAGACATGCACTCTGGGTCAAACTCTGAACAGACGCCACATTGACAGCAGCTCATGTCCCCGCACCAGAGAGAGAAACACACTGATTCCGACGGGGGTGTCAAGTCTGGAATTCCTCTAGCTCTGACATCATGAGGGTGGCTTTGCCCAGCCCTGCCGGCACCCTGCTCTCAGAAACACTGCAAGCCCCCACGCTCGCCATGTGCTTAGCCCTCACATGCTCAGTGAAGACCATGGGGACTCACTCATCTGAAAAGACAGAATGACATGACATTCAAAGAAATGTCAGTGGACCAGGAAAATCGCATTACATGAGATCAGGCCCCAGCGCTCTAACAGGTTTGGCCTTGAATCCAGGCACCACCCCAGATGAGGTCTAGGAAGCTGGGCAAGTTAATTCCTCCGTGCCTCATTTTCTCCATCTGCTACAGAGGTATAGCTTCAGTGTCTCTCCCACAGTATTGGGGAACTGAAACCACAATGCCTAGCTTGTACCTGAGTAACATTTCTCTCACTGGATGTAGAACTTCGGGGTTCTTGGCCTCCCTGGGCCTCGGTTTTCTTAGCTGTAAAATAGACAATATTCTAATACCTGTTGTGATTCAGCATGTGTCAAGACCTTACACCAGGAGGTCCTCCTGTCAAGCCTGTGTCAAACGACGAGCCGACACCGGAGGATAAAAGCTGTTTTGTGCCATTCCTGGCCAGTGCTGTAGCCCCTAAAGGGTGAAGCTCCCCTTGGGGAGACCAGTCACATACCCCAGAAGCAGGGGAGAGGTATGGGAATGAGGGTGGCCCCGAGCAGCGAGTTTCAGCAGTGAAGAACTGGGTGTGGGGAGGAACTGGATAAAGGCTCTTCGGAGGGAAGGCCAAGGCCACCTCACCACAAGAAAGGCTTGGAACTATGAGTCATCCCCTCAGAGGAACAGGCTTCTGCAGAAACAGACCAAAACCCAAGGAACAAGATGAAGCTGCCCTATTTACAGGACAAGTGGGTAAATCGCAGAGATCCACTGAGGAGACACCTCAGTTCCTGGGGAAATTCCCTGCACTATCCCCACCACCCCCCATGCCTGGACACCACGATACAAAACAAAACAAAACAAAACAAAAATCTTCCTATCGGGAAAGTGTTAGGATCAGGTAAATTCCCTTCCCAATGTCAAGAGAACTCAGACAAGGGGAAAGCTGCCAATCAGGGCAGATAACAAACTGGCCTCATTAGCAGGGCTCTCTGTCATTCCAATAAAAAGCAAAGCAACCTGATCCTAGAGGTTCTAGAGATCTCCCCAAACATCAGTCCCATCCACAGCAGGCTTTGAAAGTGCTAGGGCATGCTTGCTTTCAAAACCCCTAGGGACACTGGAAGCCCAGGCTGGCTGGATGCTTGGCTCCCTCCCTTCCCCATGTGTATATGTGCACACAGATGTGTGTGTGTGTGTCTGTGTCTGTGTGATGAGTGATCATGTGCACATGGGTGGTGTACATGCATGCATATGGAAGTTTGTTCGTACATGCATGTAGGCCTGTACACGAGGGACAAAAAAGGGGTGGGGTGGAGGCAAGCTCCCTATCCTACTTCTTGGGTCCTTTGGGCCCTTTAAGGGAAATAGAAGAGACACTTCCCGATTTTCACCACAGTCTGCCAGAAATAAACTCCAGACAATGAGCAAATTACAGAAAGAGTAAAGAGACATGATGAGCCTGGGGGACCACGGAGGACAACCTAAAGCTTTTCCACAAGGGGTTAGGTCAACCCTCTCTGGCCAGGCTGAGCTCTGTGAGCACCACCTCGAGAGGGGAGTGGCCACTGGCTGGGCTTGCCAGATGAGGTGGCTGGAGAAATATGTCATTCATGACACTTCCTCTGTTTGTCTCGGCTTTCGGTTGCCCTGAGCTACAGGACCACAGATTTGGTGCTGGCTTCCCAAAAATAAGAGATTAAGGGACAGGGTGGAACAGCAGAAGAGAAAGAAGAAAGAAGGAAGGAAGGGGGGGAGAGAATAAGTTTTAAAAGGTCATATACTACAAGGCTTCCATGTGCAAAGAATACAATCAATTCAGTTTTCATTCCAGAAGGTTCCTTGTCCAGAAAACAACCCAAAGACTTAGTCTTCCCGCTAGCAGGGACTAACAGCAACACACACATTTACTTGTACAAAGCTATGTTAGAATACTCCCAAAAGCCCAAAGGCCACAGACAATAACAGGAAAGAACACTGTGCCAATCCACGAGAAGGGTCATGTTTACATTTCTCTTGCTTTCCACATAGAAATACTACAACCTGATGACAATGACCCTTCTGTGAAAATACAGATTGAAACAAACAATACAGTCTTCACATACCGAAAGGAGCACTTAGTTCAAACACTAACCACAGTGTATTTAGGGCCCCGTCAACACATAGACAAACATCCCATCCTTGTTACAAAAGCTGCCAGGACAGTTCCCTGTGCAGTCAGGAATAGATCAGCTTTCTGGGCTTGGAGCTAAACTAAGAAACAAAAACAAAGGAGCTGTCCTCCAGTGTTTGTTCCAACATTGCACAATGCCTCTTACATCCCCTCCAAATGAAGTCCCACAGGGAAGGAAGACTCGGTGAGGTCATCTGTTGACTGGGCTCAATTTAAAGCAAAAAAAAAAAAGTGATGGGTGTTTTCCTCCTAGGAATCTGGACTGAATTCAAAAGCATAGCACAAACCATATCACGGCCTCACTGCCACAGCCACGACACTGACCAGTGCCTCCCTTTTCCACTGGGAATGATGGCTCAATGGGCCTGTTTTGTCCCCCAGTTAATTAGAAAGACTGAATAGAAACCAATCTGGATGCTGCCTGATAATGCTGTTGAAGCCTGATAAGGGACTTGTGCATCCAGGTGTCGCATGCACGTCACCACCAGTGTGCTCACAATGACACAGGCTCACAGTATGCTCTCCCTGTTCCCAGGAACAACAGGGCTAAGGAAGGGCAACCAGGGTGCCAAGAGCAGCTCCACATGCAAAAGCAGCTGAAAACCGAAAAGTTTATGGGTAACCATAAACCTAAGTCATCCAATCAGCCAAAGAAAACACTCAATGGGCATTTGTTTTTATGAATATCTACACCACTCTTCTATTCACCTATACACACAAATGTATTTTAAATACAGCGTTAAAATAGCATCGTGTATAAACTATTCATCATAAAGTACGCTCCTTAAAATGAAAGTGGGCAGAGTCCATTCAGCACAATGTTGTTTGCCTAATAGTCCCAGAATTCAGAAGGTGAGGCAGAGAGTTTAAGACCATTCTAGGCAACAAAGAGACCATATAGCAAAATGAATAATAAATAAAAATGAACTAATTGCGGCACTTACTGCCAACCTAATGGCTGTTCAGTCCCCAGATCCACACAGTAGGAGGAAAGTACCAACTCCTTCAGCTTTTTCTCTGACCTCCACATGCACGTCATGAAGTACACGCATTCACGTGCACAGGAATGCAGGCACACCAAGAGGGTGCTGGGTCCCTGGAGCTGAAGCGGCACGCAGTGGAGAACAAAACATAGGTGCTGGAAACTGAGCTCAGGTCCTCTGCAAGTGTAACACACATTCTTACCTGCCGAGTCTTCTCCCCAGGGCCACCTTTTGAGATTTTTGACTTTACAAAAAGTAATCACTGAAGAATCTTTCTTTACAGCAAAACTAAAGAATCTTTTTTTTTAATTTAACTAAACTTTTCTCTTAGGTAGCCTATGTGGTATCAGATTCTTAAAATCCTTAGTTTTGTGCTGCTCCTGTAGAAAGGATATATAAATTACAATTTTCCTTTGGTTATTTATGGCTTATTACACTATATAGGAGCGTTTAACCTTAGTATGTATTTCCAAGCTGATAAGCTTAATAAACTTTCCTATAAAGAAATAGCAAATATTGTCTTCCATCAGTCCCCTTGAATGGTTAAGGAATGCACTGAGAAAAAATATTACAATAATTTCATTTGCTTTGTCCATGCAGGCAGCAGTTCTGAGTCCCACTTTCCTGTGGTGGCCCTGACATCCAGAAATCTGCCTGTTTTCTAGGTAACACCTTGAACTTGTCACATCAGAGTTAGCAAAGCAGGTTTAAAACCTAAGTTCTCAACCAAGTATGCACATGACCTTAATGATGACCTTAATGCTAGCACTGGGTGTTATGGTTTTTGACTCTTTAAGAGGCAAGCCACGCCCACTCCC
>LOJH01030428.1:0-11782 GCA_001685095.1 Ellobius talpinus | reverse complement strand
CAACCACATGGTGGCTCACAACCATCTGTAATGAGATCTGGCGCCGTCTTCTGGAAAGTGTATATATAATAAATAAATTTAAAAAAAAGAAAAATAAGAATCCCACCCCAAAAGTTCCACCTAGAAGTAGCATTAATAAGGTAAGCTCCCACATGACTCAAAAGCTCAGCTGGGTGTGTGGAGAGCTGCTAGGAGGCTACATAGTTTGAGTTCCCGTATCTGTACACAAATTTGTTCCCTGTAGTTGGAGCCAAATTAACACAAATGCTTAAGAAGTTCATGTGGGGATAAAAACACCCACTTCTAAAACTTTTTTTTTTGGTTTTTCGAGACAGGGTTTCTCTATAGCTTTAGAGCCTGTCCTGGAAATAGCTCTTGTATACCAGGCTGGCCTCAAACTCACAGAGATCCGCCTGCCTCTGCCTCCCAAGTGCTGGGATTAAAGGTGTGCACCACTACTGCCCGGCTTTAATAATTTTTTTTGTTTTTTCATGGCAGGGTTTCTCCTAAAACTTCTTATTGTACTAAATCTCTGTCGACAATTTGAAACTAATTCTCCAGACCAAAAAAAAAGAAAAAAAATTATAAGAACATAATGTAGGGATGAGTTTATCATTACCCTGAGATGATATAATGATTTTAAGACATCACATGACAACTGACTCCATCATATTGTGTGCAGACTGAGGACTGACATGTAATGATCTTAATAACTACAACCAACTCTGTTATCCTGGTCTTGACATCTGCGGTTCCTCTCTTGAGGACGTCACAGCGGACTGTCTCTGGACAAAAGCTTTGCTAACATTGTTTTCTTACCTATCATGGCTCCTGAGGTTTACAATAGAACACAGAGATAAATGAACGGCTGAGTGCTTCCCAGGCGAGAACCTATAGATTTTAAATCACACGTGTGATCACTGCATCATAGGTGTACAGCTAGGGAGAAAAGAATGCAGGAAAAACATCCACTAGGGACCTACGCGATATAAAGAATGAGCACAGTGAAGGAAAACCACTCACGTGAGGGGGATAGTGTTGGCTTTTGACTGTCTCCGACTTTTCAGGGCCCGAAGTTTGTCTCCTTGTGTTACTCCACTGATTTCATCATCATCACTGTACTGTATGGATTAAAACAACAGCAATAACAGAAAATGAAAACACTGAGCTCTTAACTTAGGTTCCTATTGAAGCAAAGTGGCTACTTATCCAGACACACACAGGCATGCACATGCACACACACAAAAAAAAGCATGCATGCATTTATGCACACATGTACACACAAACATGCAAGCTTATACAAACACACTCAAAGGCACGGATGAGCACTCAGAGAGGCGTGTGTGTTCATGCGCACATGCAAACACGATAAGTTTCTTCTGAATGCTACAACAGTTTTCAAAAATCCAACTATCAGCCAAATATTTCAAGATAATCAAAGCTGACTTTTGGAGTCCCCGGACCCAAAGCCCTCATATATAAAAGAGTAAAGATACACAACAGGCTTTTGGTATTAGAACTTGTAACAATTTGGACATTTGTTTATTACCCCTTAGCCTAGTATTGCTGCCTGCTGAAACCGCAGCTCTTTGAACGTTCTCCATTTGAACCTCTAAAGCGGCTAAGAGGACCGGACACTGGGGCGGGGGAGTGACCAGATCCATCTGAAGATGGCTCCCTACTGCTAATTTCCATCTGTGTTTAGGAAGTAAAACATGCTATGAGCACACAACTTTCTTTCCAGTCAAACACTTCCAGAGAGGGTTGTCTCTTAACACAACTGTGTGGTGACAGCCCTCCAAGGTCACTTTATTATCTTTACCTATGATTTTCTCCATGCCCTACAAGGATCTCAACAGCATTTACAGCAATAACAACAGCGTGATTGGGACGGTTCCATTACCGGCTCTGGCTCTTGATTGTCTTGATTCTCAAGCCCACTTATCGAAATGTCATCGATATCCGAGAGTGGTTTGGAGAAGGCTGTTCTGAGGGGTCCATTCTCCTGCCCTCTCAACTTCTGGCGGTAATAGTCGCCTTCCAGCCAGAGGCTTGACTGTTTCCTAGGGTGTTGAAACAACAACAAAATACAGCTTTCCATTAAGGACATCCTCCCATCCCCCGCCCCTACACAAACTCCTGTTGTTACAGGAGACAAGCTTCCAGGGTACTTACATGACCAGAAACTGCTGCTGGGGCCCAATCACGGAACCCGGTCTACAGATTCTGAGCCAGGCAATGCTTTCGGCTGCTGTCATCCTATAATGCTTCATGAGGTAGCAGCCTATCAGAGTACCTGTTCGGCCAAGGCCAGCTAGAAAAACAAACAATCCATGAAATCTGGTTGCACATCCTCCAAAATTTTTGGAACAGGAGGAAGAAAAAAGTGGAAAAAAATTAAAGGCTTCCCAGAGTTTTGCCTTCCTCCACAGGCCAGCACCAGGTTTCACCCTCAAGACCTAAGTGGGATGCAGCCTAGAACAGAGACTGGATCCTTCTAAAATCCTCTAAGGATTTAATGTAAAGCCAAAGACTGAGAATCGTTTTCTGAACAGAGATTCTTAAGAAATGTGGTGTTGGAGAGGGGGCCTAACGGTTAAGAACATTGTAGCACAAATAATAAAAACCCAGAGACATACTGAGGTGCAAGCTGGAGATCAGAAAAGCAGACTACGGGAGAGCTCTTACCTCGGTGAAATCTTCAGACTGAAAAGGGTGAGTTCCTGTCTCCTCCTGCCTTATATTTCTCTCTAGTGCTGGGATTAGAGGTGTGCACCACCGCTGCCCAGCCTCTGTGGCTAACTACTGTGGCTCCTGGGATTAAAGGTGTGTGCCACTACTGCCTGGCCTGTATGGCTGACTGGAATGGCTAGCTTTGCACTCTGATCTTTAGATGAGCTTCATTTATTAAAACACAAATAAAATATCACTATACTCCCTTTTGTCTAAAATAAAAAAAGAAAGTTATTTGTACTACAATCACTCTCTGCTCTTACAGAAGACCCAGGATCAGTTCCCAGCACCCACTACCAGGTGGCTTATAACTGCCTGTAACTCCATTTCCAGGAGATCTGACGCTCTCTGGCTCAAAGGCACCTGCACACGTGCACACACACAGAAGCACACACACATGCACATAAATAAAAATGATTTTTTAAGAAGTGTTTTCTGCCGAAGCCTTACATCCGCTATCACATCCAACAGTATTCCCTACTCAACATCTCTACCTGCTCACGCTCTGCTTTAGTGGAGGAGTGCTTGGACACGGGCAGACAAGCACTCTGCCCTAAACTATACCCTCAACTCTTAACTCTTCCCCCCATTTTGCATTTTGTGTGTGTGTGTCTGTATGTGGTGTGCATGTATGGTTGCATTTTGGGGGGCACATGCATGAGGAGGCCCTAAGTAGAAGTCTAAGAGTCTTCCTTCATTGCTTTTCACTAAGGTAGGATTTCTAAATTGAACCTGACAGATCTCACCCAAATGGCTGGTCTGGCTAGCTAGTTTGGAAATCCTGTCTCTTCCCTCCCTATAGCTATTGGTGGGCTACATGACCAGGCAGTGTTTATGTGTGTCCTGGAGATCTGAACTCCAGTCTCACGCTTGGCATGGCAGAACTTTAGATGCTGAGTCATCTCCTGGCCTTCTTCTCTCCTCCTACAAGAGACCATCATGATTAACTCCTATGATGCTGTGTCAACTTGGAAGGAATTTCTGGTTAAAATCAGCATTTCAATTGGTGCCATTTTTAGCAAGCACACTGCTTTCCATAATGTGGGCAGTCCTCTTCCAATCCATTCAAAGTCTGAACAGAACAAAAAGACTAGCTTTCTTTCCACTCAAAAGCAGGTCTGCCTTCACGCCTCCAGGCAGGCAGCTCATAGTACAGATGACGGGTGGACTCACTGACTCCACAATTTCTTTCAATAAACCATGCTATATATAAACATGCTATTGCTTTCGCTCTCTAGAAGACCCTCCCTGATCCACATGATTTAGAAATGGGGTCCCACTGAAGCAAATACATGAAATGGTGGCAGTGGCTTTGGAACTGGAATTATTTGGGAGAGAACTGAGGCAGCTATCAGGAAAAACCACCCCAGATCAGAGCAAGTGATGAACAGTTTCTGTCTCTTACAACCCACAGGGTGACAGCGGCTGTGGGCTTTTTATACATGGCTTTTATTAAGTTGAGACACTTTCCTTCTAGGCCTACTTCGTTCTCTGTGGTTTTATCACGAAAAGGAGGGGCTGAATTCCATCAAATGCCATTCCCATATTAACAGAGCTGATGATGTGGGTTTTGGAATTCACTGTTGCCGTGGAGATTCACACCGACTTTTATATTATCTCCTGTACCCCAGACTGGCCTCAGACTCACTCTGTGGCTGAGGATAATCTTGAATTCTGATCCTCCTGCATTCACATCCTCAACGCTAGGACTGCAGGTGCATACCACGACACTTGGGTTAGGCAGTGCTGCAAACCATGTTTGCAAACCAAGCCCTCTACCAACAGAGACCCAGCTAGTTCCCTGTAATCCATTTACATGTTACTGAGCTCAGCTGGTAAACACCTTTGCTCAGGATGCTTACAATGTTGACAGTACCTTACAGCTTCGTTTGTGCTTGGGAGCAAGGCAATCCGGGCCTCATATAACAACTTGTGGTCTTCGTTCTCTTAAATTTTGAGTAAGTCTGAGAATTGGTGTTATAGTCACAGGACAGGGCACGGTCCAGTGTTTGTCCTTCACCTGGAAACTTCGCTTCATTTCACCTTCTCCGTGTTGTAGACTATAAACCTACCATCTATGTCTCATGGAAACTCAGTCTTGGTAGGCTTTGTGTTTCCAGGAATTTTCCACTTCATCTCCATTATCCAACTTTCTGTTCTGCAACTCCTCATAGTAATCTTTATCACTCTCAACCTCAGACCCTTGAGATATGGTCTCTCCGTGACCCCAGAGCTTGCTGGTTTCAGCTAGGCTGACAGGCTGCTATGCCCAGCGATCTTCCTGTGTGCCCCAAGCCCCATGCAGATTATGGGTACATTCAGCCTTGCCTAACTTTTTACACGTGGATCCAAGTTCAGGTCCTCTTGTCATTTCTATAGACTCTCCGTTAGTGTCCCCACCGTCACTTCTTGATTTAATAATCTGAGCCTTTTCTCCTTTCTCTTCATCAATATAACTAAAGGTTTGTGATTTTTGTTAGACTTTGTGCAGAACCAATCCTGGATTTTTGTACTGGTTTCCAATCTTTTCAATGTTATAGCATTTATATTACAATCTCCTTATTTTTGAGGGAGTTTTGAAGACTTATAGGACTCTTGGTTGTAGGGTTTTTCCTTCAGCAATTGGATTAGTATCAATTCACTGCCTCTGGCCTCCATGGCTTCTAATGGAAGATCTGGTTAACTAGAGTTTCCTCTCGTGCTTCTTCCAGTGTCTGCCTTTAGACAGTCTCATTATAACATATCTTCATGTGAGTTTCTGTGTTGGTTTTGTTTGGAGTTTGCTGAGTTTGGAGAATGTTTACAATCATGTCTTTTGTCAAAGTGGGAAAATTTTCCAGGCCAAGAGTTTGCTTCCTTTCTCCCTCTCCTCTGCTGGAGCTTCCTCCACACACGAGCTGGTCTTATGGGCTCCAACCCACAACTCTGCTAGACCTGGTGACTTTTTCTTCTCTCTCTCAAATATATATTGGGGCTTTAGCTGTATGTATGTCTGTGTGAGGCTGCACATCCCCTGGAACATGAGTTACAGACAGTTGTGAACTGCCATGTGGGTCCTGGGAATGGAACCCATATCCTTTGGAAGAGCAGCCAGAGTGGCCAGCGCTCTTAAACACTAAGCCATCTCTCCAGTCCCTGCCTGGTGACATTTCAATGGTTCTGCTCTTTACCTGCTTCTTCCTTCTGCCTGAGCAAGTCTGCTTTGGAACCCTGTCAGTAAGTTTTTAAATGTATTTCCAGAACTGCTTTTTGGGTTCACTTTGTGGTTTTTGTTTTCTGTTGACACTTGGATTTTGTTCACATACACACACACCCTTATTTTCTTTCACCATGAGCACCATTGAGGGTGCTGTTTTAAATCATCTAGAGAATCCACTATCTGATCCTTGTCAAGGATAATTTTTTTTTTAGGAGGGGTTGGTTTGTTGTTGTTTTGTTTTTCGAGTCAGGGTTTCTCTATGTTATAGTCCTGGCTGTCCTGGAACTCTCTTTGTAAACCAGGCTGGCCTCGAACTTACTGAGATCTGCCTGCCTCTGCCTCCCAAGTACTGGGATTAAAGGTGTGCACCACCACTGTTCAACTCAAGGATATTTTTTGTGGATTTTTTATACTTTTCCTGGCTCCCCTTCCACTTTACTTTTTGGTATGCCTTGTCATCTTCCACTACAAAATGAACATTCGAATGTTGTAATTATAGCTCGACTCCTAACTACAAATACAGTTTTAATTCCAGAAATTAATTTGCTGGTTGTTTTATTTTTTTCTTTATCTTGCTATTGAACTTTTCTTAGGGATTATATCCCTTGCCTCCTTAACCAGTTCACATGAAAGTTAAATAACCTCTACCATATCCATACAGTGCGTCATTTACAGTCATTCATGGAACATTTAGTATGAGAAACTGCTACGGCTGCTGAAATACATCTTGTCAGATCTTATTCTCCACACAGCAAGCTGCAGTAAGACCTTGCTCTATCACTGACAACCTAAGGACTTATCACATAGGCACACGACTAAACCAAGTTTGAATAAATGCACACATTTCAATGTGATAAGCCTTTGTAGGCTTATTCATGAAAATAATTTACTATGTTTTTCATGATTTTAGGGTTTTAAAATCATTCTTTCTGGCCAGTGAGATGGATCCACTGGTAACTTGCTGGCAGTCTGATGATGTGAGTTTTATCCCCAGAAACTATATGGTAAGAGAACCACACACGCGCATGCACGCATACACACACAAACACACACACGATGTCATAGAAAAACTTAAAACCATTCTTTCAAAAATACAGTGACGAATGTCTCGCCCTGTAACCTAAGCAGATACGACACGTATCTCCACACGTACTCATCCGTGTATACTGCTCTTTAACCCAGCCCAGCCGCTTACCTTTGCAGTGCACTGCAATGGCACCCTCAACATTTTCACAAATATCCAGAAACTCTTGGACAATTGCCTCAGCAGGGGTGCTGCCATCCGGAAAGAAAAGATCATGGTGATCGAAACCAGCATCCATAAAGCGTTTAGCATCATACATCCTTTTATTCAGACGAATAATGGTAGTTACATTGTGATTCTTAAAATATGGAATATAAGTCTCAGGAGAATGTTGGTGGCAACCTACATAAAGAAATGCACCACATCATGTAAAATGCAGGAAGGAAAGAATGAAAAATAGTTGCACCTGAAAGAGGGTGGAAACAGTGTCTGGATTGGGGACTGAATATCAATTTGATTATAACTGTAAAACACAAAAGTTGTAAAAAGTTAACATCCAGGCAAAACAACGCACTCAAATAACCAAGAGTGGTTAAATCATATAGATAGACTGAGTCAAGCTTAGCTTAATTCTTTCGTCTCTTTCTAAGCTGGGCTGGGTCACCCCTCCATGGGCAACTCAGGAGCCCCATTCCCAGGAGGTGACCATGGCAACACCGGAAGCCAACCCCACAGCACAGCAGAACTCAGGACTCTTCCTCCTGCCTCACTCAGGCTCTCAAACAGCTGAGAGAACAGGCACACTCTACTATGCCCAGCTTGTGCTTCTATTTCAAAAGGCTACAATGGTTCCATAGTTTTGCATACCACTTTCAAGCCTGGATCTTGAATGAGGTCCACAGAAGGCAAGAAACCGCTCTGGTATTATCCAGTTAAAATCTCCATTTTCTGCTTTCTGCAAAGGAAGACCAGGACAAATAACCTTTGAACCCCATCTCCTTCCACCTCCCTTCTCAGTACTCTCAGAGTTCCAAGCCACTGGTGTTAGCATGTTGTTGTTTATTAGTGAGCACAAGATAGAAATCTATTGTGCCTTGCTTTGAGTATTCCCAAGGGATGGCTAACTTTCCCGGTGTCAATCACTTTGTTTTAAAAGTATTTCTTTGCTTAGGTCATCAGCCTAGAAAACATACCATGTACTCAATTATTGTATTTCAACTACCTGGTTATTTTATCTGAAAAAATTCTTAAGATAGGAAACAAATTCCTAGTAAGAAGGCAAACATGTCTAGTGTATGAGAACTCTAAAAGGCCTCTCACCCATTATCCTAAACAGGCGAGTAACTTGCTATGTAAACAATTTTGACTCCCTGAGTTTTACTCAGGGAGTGTGTCAGATAGAAGCACGGTCTCCACTGCTTCCATTTAACAAGAGGGAAACAAAACACACTTTATGCTGTGTGTGTGCAGAGAACAGAGATAGCCTTGAGTGCCATTCCTCAGCTGCTATCCACCTTGCTCTTTTTTTTTAAGGCAGGGTCTCACTGTAACCTTGGATGGTCTCGACCTGCTATGTAGACAAGGATACCCTTCAACTCAACAGAGCTGTCTGCCACTGCCTTCCAAGGGCTGGGACTATAAGCATACACCACCACACCTGGCAGAACAAGACTTTTAAAGAAATAAGAGGCAACTGACTGTGACAGAGAGAATCGGTGCCAAAAGAGAAAAAAAATCATTCAACAACTGCAGTATAAGAAACACTGCGCTTCATGTGCCAACTGCTATTTTTAACATTTCATACACCTATAAAAAGTATTTTTAAGTGTCTATGTGTGTATGGTGCACCTGTTTGTGTGCATGTTCACATATGTGGAAGCCCAAAGTTGACATCTGATGTTCAATCACTTTCTGCTTCATTTATTGGAACATGGTCTCTTGCTAAAGCCAGAGCTTGCGGACACTAACTAGGCCGGTCTGGCTCACCCCTGGAATCATCTGTCTCTTTCTTTCAAGTGCTGGGATTACAGGTCTCAGCCATGCCTGCCTGCCTGCCTGGCTTTTATGTGGCTTCTGGGGATCCAAACTCATTGGCATCACAAGGACACAGTTGCCATGAGCAAACCCCAAGGATTTGTTCTATCTTTGCCATGAAAACAGCCCAGATCATCAACAAAACATTCCCACATGAATGTGTGTGCTTGTGCATGCAAATGTGTATGTGTGTGTATGTGGGGGGCGGAGGTCGACTTCCTCTCCACCTTATAGTGATACTTATTTATGTTTTAATAAATAAAGCTTACCTGAAGATCAGAAGGTAAAACTAAGCCACTAGAGACCAGGCAATGGTGTCATACACCTTTAATCCCAGGATATGGGAGACAGAGGCTACCTGGGCTAAACAAGATCAATGCAGAAACAGATCCAGGTGGTAGTGGCTCACACCTTTAATCCCAGTACTAGGGAGTCACAGGCCTTTAATCCCAGCACTAAAGGGGAAGGGACAGAGGCTCAGGACTCAAAGTCTGCAGCCACTCAGCCTTGTAAGAGGTACGATTTTTTTCTAGTGGCTTGGTTGTTTTGCTTTTCTGACCTTCAGCTAGAACCCCAACATCGGTCTCTGGGTTATTAATCATGTTGCACCACCTTATTTTTTGAGACAAGTTTTCTCATTGAATCTGGAGCTTACTGATATCAGCTAAAATAGTTGACCAGTGGACCCCAGGGATACTGCTCTTTGTACCTCCCCAGTGCTGGCATTAGAGATGTCTGCTGCCACGCTGGGCTCCTTTCATGGGCGCTGAGATCTAAATCAGGTTCTTGCTCTTACACAATAACCATTTTATCTACTGAGTCATCTCCCCAGCTCTGCTCCTGGATTTTTAACGTGCAGATTCGAGTAAAAGGCTCACTCTTCTATTTAAAACACTTGGGGCTTTTTGTTTTTAGATAGGGTGTCACTATGTAGCCTCAAACTACAGGCTGGCCTGAAACTCACAATGTGAGAACAGGCTGGCCTCAAACATGCAGAGTACTGAGTACTGGGATTAAAGGTGTCTGACACCAGGCCTGGTTATTTGGGCTTAGTTTTCATAACTGGAAACAGAAGTGTCCAGACAATACAAATAGGCTCTAACAACAAATATACTTTGGCGGTCATTAGATACAGCAAGAAAATTACCTTTCTGGTCCCACACTGAGGATTTCAAAACCTGTATCCCCACCACTACAGGAAGATCACCAAGACTAAAAACAGAATTTAAGCTAAGCATTGCAAAGACTATACCAATGAATACCTGTTCATCCTGGAACCACTTATTAAACACAGAAATCTGCCTCTGTCTCCTGAGTGCTGGGATTTTTTTTTAATTTTTCGAGAGAGGGTTTTTCTGTGTAGCAGCCCAGGCTGGCCTCGAACTCATGGAGATCCACCTGCTTCTGCCTCCCAAGTGTTGGGATTAAAGGTGTGTGCTGCCACCACTGGTCATCACTGCCAAGCTGTTCCTACATCTTAAATGTTTTCAGCACACACACTGCAGAGATAACACATGCGTGAATGAGCTTGAATCTGGGACCCATTTTGCAAGCACATATCCATCAAAACATCATCCCGGCCAGTGGGGTGACTTAACAGGTCAAGCAGTTGCCACGCAAGCCTGATGACCAGAATTTGAGCCCCAGAACCTACGTAGACGTGAAAGGAGAAAATTGGCTCTGCTAAGTTGTCCTCTGACCTCACAAGCTCACCAATGCACATTATATACACACACAATAAATAATAATAACAGTAACAACAACAAATTAAAAGCATTACTTTGTGCACTAATATAGATACGCTGATCAGTGGCACTTCAGTGAAGTATGGGGCAGGGAGTCTGAGAAGAGCCAGGAACTTACTTCATAGTGTTCATATTCATCAAGGTTAAATGCATTGAAATTTAAAAAGCCATACTGCATTGCCTAAAATACGAAAGGAAAACTTTTTAAGAACAAAGGTATAAACAAAAAAACAATGTCCTACCCAATTTTCTACTAAGCACCAGGAAACATCCTAGAAAGTATCACTGAATTCATGTTGAGCAATTTCTAAGGCTATGGGAGTTTTGTTCACCTATTTGTTGCTGGGCCCTATGCCATACCCCAGCCCTGAAACTTTCTGAGAAAGCAATTG
Organism: Ellobius talpinus; assembly: GCA_001685095.1. Taxonomy (NCBI): domain Eukaryota; kingdom Metazoa; phylum Chordata; class Mammalia; order Rodentia; family Cricetidae; genus Ellobius; species Ellobius talpinus. The sequence continues at coordinate 655 of LOJH01030428.1, read as the reverse complement.
TGACTCGCTTGTTTTTTATATAAAATTTTGTAACAATGTTGAACTCAAAGTTCAATGCCTGGAAAGAAAACTGAGTCTCAAGTTACTGTGTTGTTGGTACAGGGGATGGGACCTAGGACATTGTATATGCTAACCCAACAATGTCACTGAGCAAGTCTCTGCCCCACAGCTACTATGTTACACATTCATAAACAGAACTTGGAAGAAAAAGTATTCAACTTTTTAATTTTAAATCAGACACACTCAAAACTAATACTGTATCTAGAACCAAATTACTTAACTCTCTTATTTGTGCCTTATTTTTGTGATGTTGGGGTTGAACCTTTAGCGTCTCACATGCTACACTGCCGTGGGACAATGGCCTTTTATTCTGTCACTTGTATTATTTTTAATAAAATGCTGATTGGCCAGTAGCCAGGCAGGAAGTATAGGCAGAGCAACCAAGCAGGAAGTAGAGGTGGGGCAATGAGAACAGGAAAACTGTGGAAAGAGGAAAGCTCAGTCTACAGTCGTGACCCAGCCTCAGAGGAAGCCAAAAAAGGTACCAAGCCATGTGGCTAACACAAATAAAAATAATGTGTTAATGTAAAATGTAAGAACTAGTTAATAAGAAGCCTGAGCTAACAGGCCAATCAGTTTATAATTAATGTAGGCC